>CH003245.1:1765351-1793098 GCA_000149265.1 Ciona savignyi | reverse complement strand
TCAACCACGGCAAAAGGCAATTGCCGTGTGGCTTGCCGTGGACTTTTGCCAAATTAACAAAAGTCCACGGCAAAAAAAATGCCGTGGGTTTTTTTTGATCAATTAATAATTGTTTTTTCTTTAGATCACTTACTAATTGCAAAAAAACTGTCAATAATATAAATAAAATAGTTTCAAAGCGCACGGCGGCAGTTTTATTAGGTTTTTATGAAATTACAACGTTCTAACACAAAACTCGAAACTTAAAATTCAATTACGCTATCAGCCAGCTGTCAATCAAATCTCCGATAGACTACGTCCCTTTGATCCTAGCACCCCGATTTGCTGAGTTGACAATTCGGCAAATTTAATTAGATACATATATGTAGCGCGTGTCTGGCAATCGCATGTATTTCCTCATTCGGTATTATTGTATTTTTTTCTTTTAAACTGTAGTCGTCTATTATTTTGGAATTATTATCCAGTCCAAACTAGATAGAAGCTTCCTACTATTCTAACATTGACGTTGGATTTAGGATTTGTAGTTTTTTGGAGCTATTGCAATGTGTTGTATTTTCATATAATAGAAATACAGAGATTACAAATTAAACAATAGGTATCGGCGCCCGCAGACCACAAAATAACGGTCGGTCATCGGTCATTTGACCGGCACTTGAGCTACCGTGACCGGCGCTTTATACCTTCCATCGGTCATGTTGACCGGCGCTGACAATTAACTCGCATAACACGCGCATTGATAGTTTACAGACGGTGGTTCCTGCTTTGTATTATATCTTTTATTATTATTATTTACTAAAGATTATCCTTTAAAAACACGTTTATAGTTTCACAGACGCTTTGTTACATCAGACAATCAACGTGTGAATGGTCTTTATTAAGATACAATTTACCTATCTAAACGTGAATAATGGGGAAGTTGACTATAAGAACTTGTTCCGCACAAAATATACATTTAAAACAAGAACGAAATTAGGCTTATTGCCGCAGAGCAATGATGTTTGTTACCACGTCCAATATTAAAACACGAAGAGCGTAATAGATAAAGCTTGCATTTAAAAGTGCCGATTAATCAGATTTCACCGCGGACGCGTGATAAGGTATTAGCGTTGAGTCTACCGCCTCGTACCGCGTATTTAAATAGACGTTGACGTTTAGGCGCATCCCCAAGCAAATGTTAAATCGAAAATTACAACGGTGTGACGTCATGTATACTTGACAATTACGACGGTTTGAAATAATGCCCGTTTGACCGGCGCTTTTTTAATTTGACCGGCGCTGTTTGTTTGTTGCCGGTCTTATGACAGGCACCTTTAAATAATTATTTTGCGGTCGGGGTATCCGTTAAGTGTTTTTGACATGTGCCTTAGCTTACAGACTAATATTGCGCAATTGGCTCTTGTCCAAACGCACCTTAAGCGCGGCGTAGCCCTAATTAGAATAAACTTACCTCCGGATTTTGCGATTATTTAGTACCGGTTATATATCCACGGCATTTTGCCGTGGGCTTTTACGTTTATACGATTTCTCACGGCATTTTTTTTGCCGTGGACTCCGCAAACGAATTTCGAGGACTGCTATGTATTAGTAGGCCTATACAACAAACAACAAAATATCATAATTACAAACCTAAACTTGTTCTCCGGTATGACGCTAATGATGCTGGCAAAAATTGTGAACTGGCGCTGGCGTAACTTTGCGATTTCCGATATTGTTCACAACACTGTGTCAACCCATCACTAGCACTATCCATCTTTAAGCCTATTGGCCTCTGATTAAAATTTAGAAGTTCAACACTATTTCATGCCTTAATGTACATAGACCGAGTATAAGAAAAAAATGCACACCTATATAAAGTAAATATGCACACGAGCACACCTAATATAAGTATACAATCTAGAAAAACTCGATATATACATGTTTTGTTTTTAAAATTAGCATATATAGCAGATGAGATGTGCAATCGCCTGTCTTTGGACTTTGACAGCAAAAGTATTGATGCATAACGTGTCTGGAACTGAACTGACATTGTCGAGTAGTCGAACTTATTTATAAAACAATTTGCTGTAAAGTGCAACACTAATATTAAAATCACGACAGTTTAACAGGGTTACGAAAGATCAAGACAAAAAGCCAAAATGTAGGCTTATTGAAATAACCAAACACTACACCGTAGCATATAACACAATATGCTAATACGCTAGCAACCGTCCGCCCAGCCCAAACTATTTTGTTGAAAAAGTACTTCAACCATGACAAGTTGCGGGAAATGTAGAGTGTTTCCAGTTTCTACATTTTTTACGATTTAAATAGTGAATATCGTTAGAATCATTTGTATCAACAACAATAAAAACAATAACCGTATTTTTAAATTAAGGTGTTTAACCATTAACAGTTACCTATTTTTTTGCGATTATTAATTTGCATACAAGATGTTGTTTATGACGTCATAGACTGTTTTACCTATATTTATCCGACAAGATGGAAAAACACAGGAGGGATTGTAACATAGGCAATCCTGAGATCATCTAATACCCTCAGTTCTACGAACTTTTTAACACATAAACATTAGTTAACCCGACAAATTCTGTTATGTTTTATTCACATTTTTTATTTTCTCATTTTGTGTTTTTATTTGGGGATAAAATCGCAGAGCCCATCTATTTTAAGCGGTACATGGTCTTCTTTCGTTTTAATGTTTATATTCTATTGGCCTTGTTATCAAATTTGTCGCGGTGTGATTGAAGAATGTCGTTTGTGAAAGCACAGAAAGCTCGGCAAAAGCCTCACAGAGAACGGGGACAGGTATGCTTAATTTTTCCGAAATGTTTTTTAGGGGATGTTTAGGATAGTCATGTTTTGATGCTACCACTATTCACTATATCGCCGGTATTTATAGCACTAACATTTGCTAGAATATAGCGTGCAGCAAATAAACAGAAAAATGGTCATGGCTGACTTTGCACTAGTCCGGTATGATGTGTTAAAGAAACCAAATTAAACAATCATAGATATTGCAACAGGCATAATTGTTTGTGCTAAATTTTATATTACTTACACATTTGTTAAAGATTTCAGGTAGAGAAGGCCTTGGAATTCTTGAAAAAAAGAAAGATTACAAAGTGAGGGCACGGAATTACAAAAGCAAAGAAAAACAACTGAAAACACTTCGAAAAATTGCACAAGCGAAAAATCCTGATGAATTTTACTTTGGCATGATCAAGACCAAACTTACGGTAAACTTTGTGCAGTCAACATTAATTAATGTTTTACATGTAATTCAAGCTCACTTTATAATTACCAGAATGGAGAGCACATTAAAGATTTTAAACGGCCAGAACAGACAATGACATCTGCGCAAAAGGCATTGATCGAAAGCCAAGACTTAAACTATGTAAAATGGAAACTCCAAATCGAAAAGAAGGCAACCAAAACTGTTATATCATTATTTGGTTAAGCAATGTTGTATACTTAATCATAGGTTACAGACTTTCTTAAGGGAAAGTAATTAGAAGCAACCATAATCTAAACAAATTGATGCATTTTTGGGTAAGGCATTTAGCAGACATCTTCTAAATCGGATGGATTATTAGATTTAACTAAAACAATAGTAATGTCTCAATGATGTACAGCATACTGCAATAGCTAAAGGCAACTGGACCTGTGGCACTGGTTCCCTTATGATTAAGTGGTCAAGATAACCGTGTATAAAGACTCATCTTCATCTATGTACCAACTTAGCGCTTTGTTGTACAGAAAATAGAGAAGCTGGAAAAAAGAATCCACTTTGTTAAAGGACCTACAAATACACACGTTCGATTTATTGATTCAAAAGAAGACATTCCAGTCTTATCTAAAACTTCCACAGTAAGACATTATTTAATTCGATTATAAATGATGGTAATTTTTAAAAATTCGCTTTTAAGGATGGAAGTGTTAGTGAGAAACTGTTAAAAGAAATTGATCAAAGGAAAAAACGGGCAAAAGAATTACAAGTCGTTGCAGACAAATTAACAATGCAAAAAATGTTAAGCAGTGTAAGTAGAAACACAATAAAAATTGTACAATTATTTTTCATTGACTCAGTAGAAACACAATAAATTATAGTACAATTATTTTTCATTGACTTTAAATAATTAAATTTTTTCACTTTGTTGGTACAGGATAAAGCTGCACAAGACCGGGAATTAGTAAAAACTGAAGAACTGAACTCTGCAGCAATTTACAAATGGAAGTCTCTACGAAAACGCTAATTTTTGTTTGGGCAGTCAATCTGGTTATCAGGGTGTGCCATCTTGAACGCAGGATGGTCCTTCAGCGCAGTATTGATGCGAGAAATAATCGGGAATTGTGTCATGTCAACATTAAATCTCACAGCATTTGCCATCTAGAAATAATATTTTTCATCAAGTCTTTCCTTAAATACTGGCATAACAAACTTAACTAAATAAGCAAATAATGTGTATTATATAAAATTGACTTTATTCCAGACTTCCAGTGTATGAAAGTATGAAAATACACTCAACAATAGACAAGACTGATCCAGCCACTAGGTTGTAATCATTTGTTTTAGTTTCACCCCTGAAGATTGTGTTCTGGGATCAAATTAAAAAAAACAGTTGCTTTTGGATGTGTGGTTTAACGATTAACACAGTGAGACTAAAAAGAACTTTGTACAAACAATAACCCAGTAGAGAAATCGCCAGCAGAATAATCTACTGACCCTCTTGGCAAACGAACTTACTTGAGGTATAAGGCAAGTGTCTGCCATTGTAATGTTATCTCCAACAGAGTACTTTCCAGCACAGCTACCAAGTACAGTTTCTACTGCTTTAAAACCTACTGTAATCCAATAATTTCCCCATTCCATTTTTTTGTCCTCTCCAACTTTATTCAAAACAGAAAGGTTTTGAATTGGCTGGATGCCTGATACAATCATCTGTTAAGTCATAATAGTTGTGTTTTGTGTTACAAAACAATATATTGTAAAGGTATTATATATTTAAATCACTATCTCAATTTTATTAGTCTAGCTGTAAATAACTTAATTTGACATAATTGGGGGTATATGCTTGCATGGTACCTCACAAATTTCCCGCACTTTCGCCTTTTCAAAGATGTCGTCAGGTAGAAGCTGCACTCCTTGATTTTTGTATTTCTCCTCCAAAAACTCCATGATCATCATGGATTGTGTCAATACCTTTTCATCAAAGACCAAAGCAGGAACTTGTCCCAGTGGATTTATTTTCCTAAAATCAAGTCAAAATTGTAAACATACGTATTTTAAAAGATTATAAGCCTTGACTATATGGTATATTTAGGATATAGGATTCATGTTTATTCCCGTGAATGGGAAAACCTAGGGGGTTATCACACGGGCAATCGTCAGATCACCTCGTGCCCACCGTCGGGTTACCGGAGCTATTGCAGTGTGTTGTGTATGATTCACATGTTCCTTTAATTTGGTAGAACCCATTAATCCGCTGGGTTCAGGCAATGTCCGTAAAGTGCCTTGCCCAAGGACACAACCGACTAGCTAGCGACCAGTTTCGCACCTGCAACCTTTCGATTGAAAGGCGACGCACTTAACCGCTAGAGCGGCTAGACCACCGGGCCGGATAAATTTATATCGGAAATGGAATTCATCAATTGTGCGTTAGGTTGTGACCATTCTGTGTACATGTCGTCACCGTACATATGTTTTAAAATTCCTATTTAACTTTAACATTGTACTAACCTGTAAACCTCTTTATTTTGTTCACCGCCATCTTTAACCAAATGGATTGGGATAATTTCGTATGGCAGTCCTTTAAGTTCTAAACAGATTCGAACTCTCCAACTACACGTACTTCTCCAGTATGAGTAAAGTTTTAACGACATTGTCGCTCACGTGTACAGGTATATTAATGACCGCCCTTAGTAACGCAATCAACTGATTTGTAAACTGGCAAATCATTGTCAGGATATTGCGCGCAGCGATGCGTATACTAACAGGGAAAAACGGTGCTGATATATAACAGCTTTAGGATAACCGGAAAAAATTATTACCGCAGTAAATTAACCGCTTTTTTTGTAACTTGCAACAAACTATACCAATTAATTGGTCGTTTTTGTACAAACATCAGCTGATTATGCAACCTACGATTTCTATTAAAATTATGACGTTGCGTTGTGGTTTGTTATTGTTATATTTGGAAATTTGAGTTTTTACCTTTTTGGTAATCTAAATTTTATTTTGGTTGTTTTCCACCAACATCGCCAAAGCAGCATCAAAGACAACCAGAAACGCCTTTAAATTGGTAGGTTCGCATGCTTAATATTTACACAGCCATAAAACCTTTTCGTTTTCATGTATTAAGCATATTTTCTTAACATATGTAGTCTTATAACATGGGCAGAAGCAATTGACTTGTTTATATCTAAAGTTTGATGGATATTTCGTATTTATTTATTTTTCCAAAAAAACGTCTAATTTAAGTTAATTATTGAAGAGTTGACTCGTTAATCTTTGATCGACAGATACCACTAGTTGGCTCATTTTTTATCAATACATGATAATGCAAATGCAGTCAGTCTGTACAATATCAATAATAATACACTATGCCCTTTGTACTGTGCTAACATTTGTTTAGCCAGTCATATGATTTGTACATTGTGTCATACAAAATAAAAAGGTAACAAAGTCAGCCATTAGGTATCTCTTTTGTTATTACAATAACTTCAGTTCATAAAAAATAATGATCCTTACTATTGTTTTTTTGTTCTTCTGTTTTGTTGCGTTTCCAAATGATATTCATTTAACAGTCCCAACATACCAGTCCGCACAGCGCAGTGGGTTAGTGCACCGCCTTTAGCCAAATATGAAATAAACATTTAAGGGATAAACACATAAATATCATGTTTGACATGCGATTCTGTTAGATAAAATGAAGCATTGCTATGGTATTCTAGAGCATTGCTATGTAGAACCTTAATTAAAATTGCTGAGTCTAAATTCACATTATAAACTTATGGCTAAAAACTACTTTGCTGTAAATATTGAAGTTCATATACACCCACCAATACTTTTTGTATACCAGGACTAGGTTTCATATTGTTTAACCTAGTTGATTGCGGTACTATTTATTTTCTGAACTGAATTGACTATCTGCTTTGTTTATTAATTTTATATTCTTCCATAGCTGTCAAATAAATCCATGCCTCCCAGCAGCACCTTAATAATAAAATCTTATTTCACTCTTCTTGCATTGTATTGGTAATATCTTTACCCCAAGCTTTAAACCTACAACCCTGCAAACCTCATGACAGGTGGCTCAATCTGCAGAAACCTACTAGGTTGTGTGATAAAAACCAGCTGATAGCTATATCGTTGTGACCTTGGACACAGAGGACATTGTCCAACCCAGTGAAATAATAGGTTTCCCTAAAACTGAGTAAACATCTTGATAACATACTGTAATGGCAATTCTACTTGTGAGCTAAAACCACACAGTGTAATAGAAACCCAAGACATGGTCAAATGCACGCTGCACTGATAAAGGGGTGTGGTGGAAGCGGGTATTAAAGAATTACCTTTGTAATGTGGCTTAACCTGCCGTTTGTCTTTAAACATTTTTTAATTGTGCTTCTTTGTCTTAAAATAAATCTTGACGATGTATAAAATAAAAAACGTATATTTTGTATAATTGTTATATATAATTAGTAGTGTGCATTGTATTTAGGTAGGTAGGTACATGGCATTAAAATAATAATAGTGGTGAAGTTTACACAGCTGGAAATACATTTGGCCCACTTAAAATCAAGTGGTGGTCATTTTTGCCTACGGCATTCTCTCCCAGTTGCCTATTTTTATTATTTTATGATAATCGTGCCATAATGGCAGCTTGTCCGTTCAAAATGACAATGGAATTTTGCCGAATAAGCTTATTCTTTGCACCTCGTGCCAATTATGAAAAGAGGAACTTCAGTGTTTCGATGCGTGGTGCAAGTCAACGTCTTTGCGGGTTGCTTTGTTTCTAAAATGGAAACGTTTGTTAAATCGTTCAATCTTCCCAGACACGCTTTTCAAAAAATTACCGTGGTTAGCTGCTTTAGCACTATTACCTTATCGAGAGTTGTAAATAAAACATACCAGTACCAGCGCACTGCAGTTTCACTCTAAACATTATCGCATAACTTTCCGTTTCGTGAATTTTGCGCACGAATTAATTGATGCAATAATATTTTGCGACATGTTAATGTTTAAACATTTATCGGTTGTGTGTAATGATTTATCTTAACAAATAAAACCTATAATTAGAATGTAGATCCTGCAGTTACAAAACATTGTATCGTATTATTGCAACCATTCGCACCGTAATCTAAAATCTACGGCAAAAGACCGACATTTCACATTCGTGTGGATTAATGTTATAAGGATATGTGTATTTTACATATTTTGCGTAGCATTATTTTCTAACCTGTGGTATCAGTCTAACCTTGACCGTTCGATTTTAAAATAAAAGTTGCGAAATCTACCATGAATGCTGATATTGTGGAAATCCTTAATTTCTCTTAAATGTCATTTACTCTTCTGCATGCGGCATTATCTGTTTAATTCGTTATCATGACGGTACATGATTGAATACATCCGGCTTAATCCCACGGCGTCCCGCTACTCAAAATTTTTTTGGTTGACTTTATATTAAATCGGTTTTTACTTTTGGTGAAAATACTGAAGAGGGCCCAGAAGGAAATTACAGCCGCGTGTTTTATGACGTCATCCATTTGTTTACTTTGGGTTTTCACCTGGGTTGCGAGTCTTGCGCCATTCGCTCGCTGCGTGTCCTCGTCTGACGCACGCATGGAAAAGTACAAAACGTTTACTCTTTTGTCTGTAACTGTTAGCGAACCGGTCCTTATCTTCTCTCGTTGTATATAGCGTGCTTGAGCCCGTAATCCGGCCTGTTATGACGTATGATTTGCACAAGACAACGGAAGGAAATGCATTCAATGAATCGGTTAAACATGTGCGCTTTTCTCCAGTTTTAAATATGCAGTCGTAATTTTTTATTCATTTGCCGCTATGCTGTAAGATTTAAATTCGAGTTGACTGTGACATCATAAATAGGTTTTATTACCGCCGGTAACCAATCACGTCCCACGCTCTCTTTTACGAGAAGGCGTCTTTGTTACGTCAGCCTTTTTTCTTTCGGCGCTGTCACCCTATTAAGTATGTCCGACGTTATAACAGCTATCATTTTCCCTACGGTCGGATACGGAATATCTCAGCAATGGAAAGTGAAAGTAAAATCGTCAATGTACGTTCACACAAGAATTACTTTATTATTATAAACAGAAATCAGTATAGCATTTTTGCTATTAATTTTTTTTATTAATTGCAGTCATAAATACCAGTGCAAGTTAACCTGACTACCTTAATCATGTCTAATGTTTGTGTATTTATACTTTGTTGTTTGAATATTGGTTTATGGCATAGCAGCATGTTAGCCAATGTTGTGAGTAACTTGTGACATTTTAATCCACTGTATAATGTGTATAAAACAGAAAGTCTAACACCTCTGGTTTTATAATGCAAAAGAGTTTAAGCATTTTGGTCATGCCATTAGGGTTTGAGGTTTAATTCCTATTCTGGCCTGTAATGTTTATGGTTTCTTTCCTGATAAGGGCAATAAACATAGATGAACTTGATTAGGACACCAACACTGGTACCATGAGTTATTTTGTAATTGATGAAACATGTCTGAATTCTTGTTTGTTTTAAATTCAACACTGTTAGGGTTGATTCGGGTGTAATCCTATTTTGTATTTGCTTCTCTTAATAGTTCCTCATTTGATGCCCTTTATGTTCCCATGGGATAAACATCCATCCTATGTTAAGCAAAGGTGCCACTTAAAATTTAGCAACCAGTGTGTGGTGTAGTATTATGTGCCAGTTATATTATATTTACAAGCGGTTGATGTTTATATTATACTAATTTATATACAAACAGTAAAGAACCAACACAACTGTGCAAAATTGTATGTACTTTTTAGTATTTACACCGTGAAAATAGTTTCAAGTATGGGCATACTCACATTTTTATTTAACATATGGCAACATTACTTGTCTCTGCCCTTAGAGTACAACTATTTGAAGAGCAGAACTTTTTCATTGTGCTTATATTAACAAAATAATACTAAAACAATACAGAATAGACCCAAGGTCAACTTTAAACATAAGACAGAAACAAAAGCTATCTTGGAAGTGGTGCTCCATTAAAAGTTTCAATATTTAAAAAATACAATATGATTTATTATTGACTTTTTGTTGTATACAAGAATATGTTCTATTGTACTAATTAATCAATGAAATGCATAATAGGTAATAAAATCCAATAAGAAAAAAATAATTAATATACATGATTCCAAATGCAATTAAGTATATTTTTGTAATAGCAATTTAAATGACAATAAAATAATTTATATACAATTCGGTATATAAGTTATATGTTTATAATTACCGAGTTTTATACAAAGAAAACTTACAAGTACCAGTAACGTTTTAAATTAATTTATTTAACATTTTAAAACTCTCAATGTGATATTTTATTATTTTTGCTTTTTAAATTCCAGTACAAAATATGATTTTTTCAGTCTGTAAACATACTAATACCAGTATTGCAGTTTTATGTTACAACAAGTCTTTAGATTTAAGTGGTGGACACATTTACATTTAAGTTTGGCAACCATATTTGCAATAGCAAGTCTATAAAATGCCATTTGAAAACACCGTACTTAAGTGCGCAATTTGTTACACAGGAAACAATCACTGGAAACAACTTGAACTACAATACTTTCCCTAGCATGACGAACAGCCAACATACACCACTACTAAAATCTGATGACAACGAAGACAATGATAGCAGGTTAGAACACATCCTTATTGCCTCAGACATTTCTTAAATGATTTACATGTTTTCCTGCGGGAAATATAATATTATTTTGCATTCATAAGATAATGTGAGTGGATTTTTTATACATTTTTTGAGGATTATGGGTGACTACAAGGCAATGCAGCCTTTATACCAGCAACTGGAAATCATGATCTACTAAAAGCACATTTTGCAGATTTTATATAAATTATACATTTGTTGAAATTTATAATGTTTATATAATTTTATCAGTAGTGGTATTTCCTGTTTTCTTACACTAATCAGGTCATATTAACAGCCATGTCTGTATTACTTTAAAATGAATAAATTTTAATCATTTGTGTGTTGCTAAATTCATAACCTGCACAGTTGGTAGGCTTTATTTACTTAAATACCAAAATTTTGCAAATAACTTAGTCATATAAAAAAAAACTTATTGCTTCAGTATCACCTTGGTTTTATGCAAATTAATAAAAATGTGGGAACTTGGTAGTACCTAGTCCTAGTGATAATAATATTAATATGGTGTTACTTTAAAAGTTCTCTTTAGGTGGAGGTAGCTGCTAAATAGTTCGCAGTACAACTTGAATGGCCAAATTTTCATGGATTATAATATTTTCTCTTGCACCAAAAATATTTGGACTATAATAACCATATTGATATCAGCTTTGTTTGTCTGTGATTTAAAAGAAAAATCCACACTGTCAGCATTTATTTTGATACGCTTAAAATATGAAAAGGAAACTTTTAGTGCTGGGCATTATATTAATCTGTGCTGTTACCATAATCTTCTGTGCTGATAACCGCATTTTGTTTACATTTCAGAGATGAGAATTACAACGATGGAGATGTGGAAGTAATCAATCGTCGCAGTAGCAACCCTAATGCCACTTCGTAAGTTATTTTCCTTTTGTCTTAGAGGAAATTACTTGGGCCGGGCCTTAGTAGCCAGCTGTATTTATTGTTCATACACAGAATCAGTAACTGTGAAGTATTTGGTCTTTGAACCAGGTACAGCATTTTAACAGCCATTTTGTAAGGTTTATTTGGGACAGTTAAACAGCGTTTGTGATTTGTTTATAATGTTTTTACTTTATATAAGTTGGTGGTACAACAACATATGTAATATCTAACTGCTTTGTGTGATGTGAAAGTCAGATTTGTATAGTTTTAAAGATGATAGTTTTTTGAAGTTTGATTAATGCTCTGGCATCATGTCATGCAGTGATGCAGCCACCATGATGCATTTGCTGAAAGGGAACATAGGAACCGGGCTTCTCGGGCTTCCCTGGGCCATTTGGCATGCTGGGCTCATCCTTGGGCCAGTACTATTGGTCATCATGGCGATTGTTTGCATACATTGCATGCATCTACTGGTTAAGTGCTCTAAGCATTTCTGCAGGTTAGTCAAGATTGTTTGTAGCCCTCAGTGTACTGTTTATTTTATCTGTGTTGTCAATATGATTAGCTTATAATTCAATATTTTTTTTTTAATCAAACCTCGCAATAATTTCTTAACATTACAATAATTAGTGATCACCGGTTAAAAGAAAGCTCTGCTTATCTGATACATTCTGAAAGTGCTACAATTTGCAAAAAAGTTATTATAATTAATCTAATCAAAATCATATTGATCAAATAAAGATGATCAAAAATTGTAAGTTTTTAAATGAAACTAGAGTTAGGTGTCGTTGCCTTTCCTGATACTATTAATAAATTGTTTTACATTGTCGGACAAAACCACACAGTCTGTGACAGGAAACAAAGCTTGATGTATAGCCATTTATCACAACAAACATTATTATGTAAGAATATTCACACGAGATGCAATATGCTAGTCATGGCGAATGCGGTTGCCGCAGATTTAAACTGTACCGTATCTGTCTTATTAAAAAAAATACCTCAAATACAGGCACTTAAATTAAAAATCAAACATAATTTGTGCCCATATGTGAATCATATGCTTACTTAAACAAGCGCTTAACTAAAATTATTTTTTTCTTTAACCAGAAAATATGGCGTTCCATCGATGGACTACTCCACTGTCATGACACATGCAGTGAGAAACGGCCCAATTACCTGGATGCAGAGATTCGCTGATCAATCTCATTACATGGTTGACACATTCCTTATGATAACGCAGCTTGGGTTTTGCTGCGTCTACTTTGTGTTCATGGCCCAGAATATAAGACAGGTAAAGTAAAATAAGTAAATTGTTAGAATTGTATGCAATTAAAATTGCAGTTTGGTAACAGTTTGAAAAGTCTGCTGATGAAAAGTAGGTTTTTGTTTGTACATTTTCTTTAAAGCTTTATGCTGTCATTGTTTTGGATAAAGATGTTCTGCAGCATACAATAATATCAATATGTACCAGTAGTTTCTTTATAATATACAGTGTGCATCAATATTTAATAAACATTATAACAGTTTAATTGTAAATAATCACAACTGTGTTGTGGCTAATATTATATCTTTTTTGTTTTCAACGAGTTTTGTTAATTACTTCTTAGGAAATTAAAATGTCTGAATCCAGCACCCTGTATGTGGTACGGCACTGTTATAATCTAAATACTACCGTTTAGCAAAATTTCAATTAAATTGTTTTAAAATTCTGCTATAACTATGTTATATATATGTGTGTGTGTGTGTGTTTTTATCACTATCACTTTGGTTAGTTATAAGCCTACCCTATCACGTATCAATGTAACTCTACATGATTTGTCAATCATTAATTATTATACCAAAGCCAACAAGCCATCTATATTTTTTCATCCCAAGGTTGTGAACCAGTACTGGCTGTCTGCCCCTGGAAGCCGAGCTTTCATGGCCATGATTTGTGTGCCGGTTCTATTTCTTGCATTCATTCGGTCACTCAAAGTTCTCGCATGGTTTTCTGTGATTGGCAACATTCTTACCATCATTTCGCTGGCTATAATATTCAGGTTTATAATACCGGTAAGTTTTCTTGTGTCTAAGAAACTTAATTTGTGACAAGGACGCTTTTTGCCTATCACATCTATTTCAAATGGAACTGTATTTTTACAGATCTAATTTTACTGTAACATTATAGAATTCTGGTATTTTTCTTGTCAATTATTACCTTTTTTTCTGAATTTATCATAATCACTTATAAGATAACAACGAAGTTACATTTCAGGGCGTTACGACTATAAATCGTCCATTTGTAGCAAATGCAACTTCAATACCAATGTTTTTCGGCACGGCTATCTATGCATTTGAAGGAATTGGCGTGGTAAGTTTTACAGTTTCACAACCTGTTTTGAAAACTTATTAACATTTTCACAACATTTATTGAGGAAGTTATTAAACAATTGCTTGATATTATTTTCTCAACCCAGTGGATTATTGGGTTATTCAAAAATTGCATACTGGGCACTTGGAAATTCTATGATTTTTCATGTAATAATGCCTTTTGTCCTTTCCCAGAAATTAACATAAAGACCTTTACAGAAATGTCCTTTGATAAATGAGACGTTTCCACTGGGATAAAACTTTGTTTTAGTGCAACTAAATCAATTCTTCCAGATACTACCCATTGAGAATGAAATGAAGCATCCTGAGCACTTCCCTGCTGTGCTTAATATCGGCATGACACTGGTGGCCTCATTGTATCTTACAGTTGGGGTTGTGGGTTACTTGAAATATGGATCAAGCATTTGTGGAAGTATAACTCTCAACTTACTCAACACAGATCCGTAAGTGCTCGGAAAAAAATTTTATTACCCGTCCACATACTGCACTAGGTTATATGCGAATACACATAAGTTTTAATTCACCTGTAATAATGCATATTTATAAGAAAAGCTATTTTTAGATCGAACATACACATCAATAATATCCTGTGATAAAGTGTATAGAACTAACCTGACCACAGTCAAGCTATTAATAAACTGTAATAAAATTACTTTCCATAAATACCAACGAAGATGTTAAAATACTTTGTCCCATTTACAAGTTTTTTGTAAACAAAAAAACATTTCCATTCCAGATTATGCCAAAGTGTGAAAATAATGCTCGCAATTGTAATAGCAACCACCTATGCCATCCAATTTTACGTGCCCATCGAAATAGTTTGGCCTAAAATAAAGCGCCGTTTCATGCCGAGTCATGCGTTGACATGGGAGCTATTATTCCGTTCAGTTCTCGTCATATTCACATGTAAGAATAGCAGTTGTGAGATCACAGTCGGCACGGCATGGGTTGGGTTTAGCAACTAACGTAGCCTGCACAGTGCACAGTGTGTTTGAGCATTACATCTCGGCAATATGTTTATCTCCATAATAATTTATATTCTTTTTTATATTTTTTTGCCATCCCATCAAATTGCTTTATATACATCCTCCTTATTCTTATAAATACTACTATCTCTTCACGGTTGCACAATTATGTAACAACTTTTATGTAATAACTTAACAAGCGTTACTAAACTATAAAAATTGCAAATGATGCTGTGGCTTCAAAGGAATTTAACTCTTATGTTTTATGTTTTCAACTCAACCAAAAAACCGAATCTTCATGAGTTTTAATTCATGCAAGTTTAAAGTTCTTACTTCTCAACACATAGGTTGAAACTGGTATAAGTTAACACTGGTGTGGTTTAGGACAAAAGTCGCCTATCACCTGTGTTGACCTGTATGATCACCATTCAAGTTGAAATACTAAATGTTTTAACAACTCCAGTATACTTCCTGCATCTAAAGATCATTTAAGCCTTGGTTAAATGAATACTGTTTGCAGTTCTTTAACACCAACTGTGGTTTGTGCTAATAACATCGCCATGTGTATTATAGCCTTGCGCAAACTGTGAAAATCTTGTACTCTTGCACGATCCTATTCGGTTGGCTTCTGCAGTTCTACGTTCCCATGCAGCTACTAATTCCATGGCTTCACCGCCAGTCGTGGAAGTCGGTTAAAGAGGGGGCTGTCCGGATTTTCATTACCATATTTACGTGTGAGTGTTTCTGCTCGAAATCAATGTCCGAAGCATTACATTCACAGAAGGGTGTAGCCTTCTGCCCTTATGAATGCCCAGAGATGTAGTACCAACTTTTTGAATGTATATATGTATCATAAATAAATATGCCAATATTACAATACACATCTATGACTTGCAAGGCCGTCTTTTTTGATGGTCCAAAATGGAGATTATGTGTCTTACAGTAAAATTGTTATAAATCTCTTCAGGCTTAAAAAGGCCCTTTAAAATGTGTTGTTTTTGTTCCTTAGTGTTTGTGCATTTAGCTGTCTTGGTTTATGTTTGAAAACGACACATTAATTACATTTGAACATGTTATATAGCCGTAATGTTTCTATTTGTATTACCTAATCTTCATCCTTTACTGATTCTTTACAGCCTTTGTTAATTACTGAAATTATATTTTTTCCTGCATTACTTCACGTTTCTTGTGCGTTTGATATTATTTTGCATTTTGCTTTGTCGCTTGCTGGTGTTACTAATGCATGGTGGTGATATGCATGACTTAAAGCTTGTGGTGTTGGGTGTGTAGTTTTTGCATGCTTTATCTGTAAACTATTTATTTCATTTTATGTACTACAAATGAGTTTATATCTGAAATCCACAAAAAATGTCCCGTAAATGATAGGTAACCTTTCATTGCTCCATCGAACAAATTTGTAATCCAAATTGTTATTCACACTACACGCCTGATACGTCCATGCGTTACTTACCACCTCCGTTAATTTCACTGCGTGTCCTTAAAGACGTCGCATAAATCTTTGATTTTCACCCACGATGATTTTTTCCACTATTTCCTACATGTAGAATAAAAAGGATCCAAATTTTCAAATTACTCTAACAAAAACATTAAATCCAATACAGGTGCTTGTGCAATCGCTATTCCTAACTTGGGGGATTACATTTCCCTGATTGGAGCGTTCTCTTCCTCGTTCCTTGCGCTTATTTTCCCGCCCATCATAGATATCCTTACATTCTACAACCCGCCGATAGTGGGCGACCAGGAGCCACTCTTCACAAAGCAAGCGGTGTCAACTCCGAGGTGATTTCTAAAAATCTGAATAATACAACGATAGTCTTGAGCATAAAACAGATGATGTTCAAATTGAAAAGTTTCAAAAGTAATATCCGAAACGTCTCTATATTAACTTTTAGTCCAACAGATTAGTCTAGTAGTTAAGTGCGTCTAATCGCTAGCTGGTCGGTTGTGTTCTTGGGCAAGGCACTTAACGGACATTGCCTGAACCCAGAGGATTAATTGGTTTTTCTATTCACCGGGATAAATGTGAATATCCTAACTGCGGTATATTGGTAAATATTAAGGTCGGGCTAATGTAAAATTACATGCATTGTGCTTCCAAACGTTTCCAATGCAGATAACGAACATTTTTTCAGGTCGCGCAGCAAAATGTCCAAACTAACATTATTGAAAAACCTGGTCATTATGATATTCGGCTTGACCGGCTTCGTCGCCGGCACAATCGTCTCGGTGAAGACCATCATCAAAGACTTGAGCAGCGACAACACGAACAGTGTGTGTATGTGGTGGGGGTGGTGGCGGCCACCATATGACCACTGCGTTTTATAACGCGACAACACCCGGTACTTATACGACAACACCAGTCCACACGACAGCTGTGCCGACTTCTACGAACTTCACTTTTACGTGAACCCCGGGGTTATTCACAGTGTTTTAAAATACAGAGTTTATTTTTAAATGCTTATTCAACCATTCGGAATTTTCCAAAGAAACGCGTTCATGGCCTTATTTATATTTCGTTCCTAAAATTACATTTTAAAGTTAATATTTTTACGTATGTGCAATAAGTAATAACACAAGCAAATCTACAAGTGTACGCACCAAAATTGGTTTGCGAGTGCAAGAATAGAACAATTTTCGTTTTTCTCAGTTTTCCTTTCCTTCCGTGTATTTATTGATCTTCTTTGCAAGTTACTGAAGTGATGATGCTGCGTCGTTAGACCTGGTTATGCGCGCCAGGAACTTCTTGACGTGTTGCATATGAAATCGGGATGTGCAGTTTTGATCGATTGATGTTTTTGACGCAAATTTACAATTAACTCTGATATCTTACAGCAGGGCAAAGCCCTGTCCTGTAAAGTAATACAGTATTTATTATACGTTCCTGCTAGGTTTGCTGCTGTCAAGAACATTATTCTTGTATCGTTTTGCGGAAACCCTTTGAAATAAATTTGGTGTTCGTAGATGCATTGTCCGTGAAGTTCTATTTTGCTGCGTCACGAGAGTGCGCTGTGTAGTCGAAAAAAAGGTTTACGTTACCGATACATGTGTTACCAAGTCTTAAGTTTAAACCTATGCGGATAAAAATAATTCCTTACAGAAAAAAGAACGAAATTAAAAATATTATTTTTAATTTCATTTTTTCTACGACGCTTCGACTTTTTGTACCAAAGCATTTTTTACCGAAAACACTGCCTTGTCTTTACAACAAGACCGTTTGAATGCGACAATATTTGGTAAAAGCCTAGTCTTTTGGCCAAATGACGTAATTTTAACGGTACACCATTTTCTATTCTTTAAAGATTTCCTAAATATAGATTAAATACAACTTTCATACTCCACAGCGGTGTTCCCTACATTAGGTTATTCCACTTTGTAATATTTACACAAGTGTGAACTTGTAAATATTAGTCTAATAACCAAGTTTAAAGACTATTGTTACAGCTGGAAACCATTCTGAGAAAATTCAATACGGGAAAAGTAAGCTATTTTAAGTTTAAATTATTTTTCTGAATACCCAAACGCGTTCAGTTTATTTTTGCTTTAATTTATCAAATTATATTACTATGCATATTACCCACGTGTATCAAGGCCACCATTAGTAAATATACATGCGGTTGAAAATTGGTGCGTCGGTAGTTTCAAACGCTGTTTACCAATTAATCAAACTAAAAATTGACTTAAGCTTTCGCTAACATACTGTTGCTGATTCGTGGCGATGTACATTGCCCGGGCAGTTTGTCGTGTGACGTAATAGAATAAACACGAAGATAAATATTCGAGCAAGGAGTCAATATTTTATAGGGCACTTGATTGCTAGCCGTCACGTAAGTTTGAGAAATTGGTGGTCTTTGCTTCAGTATCAAATCAGAGCTTTTTATCTAACGCTAACGGAAGTCGGGCATTAGAAATGCATTCAGATTTTCGTAGATATGAAACAGCTAAGTACGCGATAAGCATTTTGCTAAGTAGGATTACCCTTGCGCGGTAGTATCGCAGAAAAAATGCAGTTTTTCTTTCGCTGCAAGAAAAATGTAAAAGCCAAGACGAGGCTCATAAAACGCAAAAATATGTCGACAATCTAGTAATAGGCGAAGGGCCTTGGCAATAAACAGTTCTGATTTTATTGTTAAACAAGGCGATGCCTGTAAAGCACTATAGTTTAGAATATTTTTTTGGAAATGTATGACAAAGACAGAATTGGTATGTAAATCGGCTTAAAGGAAGACGTAGCAGTGTCGGCAGCAATAAAAGGAACACATTACATACGGAACATTACTTTGAATACCCAACAATAGGCTTGTTTATTTTATAGCGCAACTGCTTAACGGGAGCTTTATTGTGTACGAGTACTAAGAATGGCAAAGTGAGTAAAAATCGCGCCCTGTCGCGACGAGCATGATGGAATAACTCTTTAGATAAAATCAGCGTCGAGTGGAACGATCTTCGCACACATGAAGACAACAGGCCGTGTTAATATGGGAGTACATAGTTTGATCGTGATGTAATAGAATTTATGTATTGGAATTTTCATGTTAGACAACATATCCTACGTAGTACTTTACCAATTCACTACCAAGGCTTCGTTAATTAATAAAGAGATTGACGGCAGTTATATTGTCTCTGTCTGCAGAAAGAAACTTTTTAGTAGATTAATTTCATTAGTTCAGCTTGTACATCATGTTTAGATTATGCACAAACTCCGTGTGGCGAAAGACCGACTATTACTCCCATTATAATCTGTAGCTGCATAAGCAAGCTTTAATACTCTAGTGTAAACCAACGAACGGGGCAAATAAGACAAGTGGCCAGAATTGTTTATTTGCGTGTAAAGAGCATGGCTCACCCGCGTCACCGACAAAACTTAATGGCATGCTGTTAAATTATGCATAACAGCTAGCGGCACATGCACTTTTAGTGGCCGATAAAGACAGCCGTTCATTAACAATCTAATCCCAGGTTTAACCGGTTTAGTGTTATTGCTTTTGTGTAAAATTTTGTGACAATTTTGGCGGACGTAAAGAGATGCGAAACTTGATTTTTATGGCAGTCACCTTACAAGGTAGGTTACAATTTTTTTCTGTAAATTTCTAAATGAGAACAGCTTGTCCAATAAGCAAATGGAACACCAAAGCCGCTTATTTGACAAACGTGACCCTTAATATAGGCTATAAAAAGTTGAACACAATGTGGTAGTACGTGGGTAGGTATTGTTAAGTAGAGAGCCTACTGCTTCAGCCGATATTTTATTACATACTTTCCAAATTACAACCAAACGAACCGAAACCCGATAGGAATAATACTCGCCTTATATCCTTTTTATTGTTGGTAGTTGTATGTCTTAGCGCCTTATAAAATGGGCACAGACAATTTTGTTTTTAGGCATCCATTTTGTTTAATTTGTTTTGACAATTCTCGCGATTATCGTAAGTCCCAGGGCTTTATCAACGGTAATAGTTCGAAACAGTTTCTAGACTTGAAATCGATCACGGATCGTCTGAATATTGTTTATTTCTGTCTTTGCTGACTAACTTTATTCGAAGAAAAGCATTTCTCATGTTTACCTTCCTTTAGTTGTATTTTCGTCGGGATCCCGCGATTTTCGTTTATCGTCGTCATCACGCATCACTGCCCTAAGCTCTGACGTCACCATTATGGCGAACAAAGCGACCGCGAACGCAATAATCGAACTTTATTTCGAGAACGAGGGAATCCCCCTGGCTGGACAGGTCGTGCCAAGAAATAACGGAAACAAGGTAGGCTCGATAGTGTGTAATACACAGATCGGGAGATAAGGGAAAACACGGCTCTTGCTGACTAATTCTCGTACAATGTGCTCTAAGTGCCATTTAGCTAACAAGTCACGAACTTTTAATGGTTTTTACGGTCGTTGTTACTGCGAAAGGTGAAAGCCTTACAAAGCCACCTGTTACGCCACTTGTGCTATACACACTTTACATTACAATACACCTATTTTATTTACAATTAATCTGTAAGTTTATTATTTAATCAGTTGTACAAATGCTTTCTAAGCGTCACTGTCACTGAATAAATATTCATTATGAACTTTGTATCACAGAAAATCAAAAGAGCTCCTTTGGTATTCGATTGCGGCTACTTTTCACGGTTGGGTAAATACAAATTCGTGTTACAAAATTCGCTTCTAGGTAATTATCACACGATTTTTAATTTTTAATTTTTATAAACGTCCTAACGATGCCCTTTCTTTTTTCCGGCCCAAGTTTTGATCTGATGCTTAGCACGCTTTGTATATAATCATGTATATATATAAATCGTTCGCTCTGAACTTTTGGCCGCACAGCCTTCAATACTTACTTATTAATATTCAGAAACCAACTCTGCTTCCAACGTCACCGTGAAAGTAACCAAGCGGCCCAAAATTAAGCTGACAACCAAGGCAAAACACGAAGCTTCAACTACAGATGTCAAGGTTGGTATTTTGTATTATTGCTGTTGTTTTGTAAAAATCTAATATGATTATATACTTGCCTTGCGAAGAATTCGTTTATATATTTATCGTTATAATTAACACTGTGAATAGGCTTTAAAATACTATGTTTGTGAACAATTTGTCGTAACGGTAAAATGACAGTATAAAATATAAAGCTGGTTTATTAAGTGCAGCATTTTTTTTAAATTGTTTATCATTTTCTTATTTCTCTAGGTATCAATTTCGTCACCAAACAACTTGTGCACATCTGATGTTGTTAGTCAATACCCTACGAAAGTTCAATTCGTTCGAAGCAAAACAGGTACTGTATAACAAGAAAATTGTTTTATGGTGAAAAACGCTTTCAATAGTCCTGCTATATCCGTGTGTGATTTGTATCTTTGTTTGCCAATAGAGTGAAAATTTAGAGCTTCACATACTGGCCTTAAACAACGATGTTTTAACCCACACCGACGGAATTCCTAAGTTCCAACAAATTTACAGACATGATCAAACGCATTTTTGATGGGATGTGCCATGGGGAATTCCCCAGGACACAGCCAACGATTATCGGGATTATTCGCATGAGTAAACATGATTTATTTTCTTGTTTTAGGCTAAGTTTACATACGCACATGCGCACAACCGCACATAATAGTCAACCTATTCTCTCGTGTCAGCGTTTTAGAAACATAAACCTAACAGCGAGTAAGCTTGTATGTATATCCGGCCGAATAAAAATAATATGTCCAATTAGGTTGCAATGCTGGTATATAGCTACAAAAAAATATGGATATCATTTATTTTGGCGTTTTTAGGCTGGATGCTGATGTCTAATTTAGTTTTAAATCTTACCGGGACTATTAAGGGGATTTACCCAAAGGGGATTCCCGTTGCATACGTAAAAGCAAACCCAATGAAACAAATGGAAAAAAATGAAGATATTATTTTTTGCTGAACAAAACTACAAGCTCCTCGTAAGACGTAACGTAATAAAATGTATAAACAGTTTTAAAGTTGTATTAATTTATGCTTGCGGAATCATTATTGTATAATGCACTAATTGATTAAATTTGTGGTTGTTCAAACGTGCACAATTAGCCCATGTGGCAGATACTTCATTTTTTATCATACTTTAATTTTACTTCAACTAAGTACAACCTATTACCTCACACTGGATGTGTACGTTAAGTACCTTGCAAAATGCCACAAGCAATAACAAGCAGTATCTCTCCAACCATCTGTCAATAAACTACCTGCAACAATAATCTGCAGTAAGTTGTGCAGACATGTGGTAAAACAGTGCAACACCAAGCTAAGTATGTAATAAGAACATGTTCCCTTTCCCTTTTTGACGTTTCAAATATTAAGCTGTTATACCTTGTTAAAAATTTACAGTTGTCGTGTCAACTCGTGAGGTTGCTTTCCCACCAACGTCGGTTGTATTCTTGTGTAATGTGTTCGACCAACCTGGTGAATACATGGCTCAGCTGGTGATGTCTGTGAGAAATAATGATGTCATCATCGCTAAAAGTGATGTCATGAAAGTGCACTGGAGCGGGGAATACACGTTGGATGTGGCTGCCGATATAACCAATTGTCCAGGTAGTCAAATTTTTTAGTGATTATTCATTCATTTTTTTTATTTAAAAAGCTTGTATACACAATAAAACACATTCTGTTTACCCACAACCTGAACCTAAGTGTGAAGGTTTAAGTGAATGGATGTCATACCAGACAGATGGCAGGTTCTATCATCTTACCACTGTTTTATTTTTAACTTGCGGCTGTGCCCTCAGGCAAGGCAATTAATGAAATTTTGTTGACTCAGATAAATCTTTTAAAATTGAAGTAATGACAAATAATGGACACCTTATTTTATCTACAGTAGGTATGCCCTGCCGCATATAATTTACATATTACAGTATATATTCATATTTATCTAAACCATAATAAACATGTCACAGATGGCCGGATAAAAGTTTATTACAAACGACCACCGTGTGTTCCACCCAGCGACATCATAGAGGTTGTTGCCATGGGTAACGACGGAAATATTTCACTCCTTACCAACCACACCCTTTCTGGTGATGGTAAGTGACTTGCTTTGTGTTTATGTAATAACAAACATAGTCTATTTCTCGCTGGGAACATGCCAGCCACTTTGAAGACATACCTTCAACCCAGGCCAATCTAATTAGCCAGTGTCACCTATATAATGTATTAGATACACCAGCCAAACTTGCTAATTGACAAGTACATATTCCTGGTCCAGAATTTAACAGCTCATATTCAATAAAACCAATTGGACAGTAAAAATTTAAAACTTGTTAAAGCTAAATACTTTCTTTTGTATAAACAGAAAACTTTGTCCAATTCGAATGTTCATCGATTTTCAAGGAATTACAAAGTGCAGTCATTTGCTTTCGCTACATGACCTTAGGTGTTGCACTAAGAACTGTGTGCAGACAAACCAATCATAGTGTGGGTAAGACAATAACAATTTGACTGTTTTTCACAGTGTAGCACAGTATTTACTGCAAAGAAATTGTAGGAAAACTAGTCAATGCTACATAGTATTATGCCTATCGTAAATAAATTTTATTATATACTTTGAAGTTTTAGTAAAATCCTATCAACATTACCTCATGAATTTGAAACTAAGAAAATAGGCCGAAGGAAAATCCAATTGTTTTAAGAGATTCTCAATTCTTTTGTTTTTCATTTTTAAGTTTTATGTAGTAAAATATTTAAATAGTTATATTTAGGTATCATCCAGTTATACTGGAATCTGGGAACATTATTAGTGGGTTTTGCGGTCATGTCTGTGGGTTTAGCGATCACATCTACGGTTACCGAAAATCGATAATTGATTGGTTTTTAGACGTGTTATAACGATTGTCGTTTTTCCGTTATTTACCATTTTCCAAATTTTTATTAAAGGTCCTGCATTGTGTTTTCATCACGAAAAAAAATAAACTAAACTAATTATGCTATTCTAAATCCATGTTAAAATCCATGTCCATAGAATTTAATGTGTCTGGTTCATGGACCACATGGTCATACTGGAGTCAATGCCAACGGCCATGCAGTGAAACTGTTAGTAGACGCACAAGAACTTGTGATAATCCGAAACCTATGGGAATGGGAAAGCATTGCTCTAAAGGTATTTGTTTTGATTTTTAAACTTAATAAAAACATGGTTGTTTATGTAATGTTTTAGCATAACTTATTCCAATAACCTTGTGGTTCAACATAAATCAACTGACCTTTTTTAAAATGAGGTTCGGAACAAAAATCATGGCAATTTGAAGGAACTTGGCAAGCCACAAAATATGCAAAAAATTTAAATTAGCAGTGTAGGAGTAAAAATAAAATTTTTCAGTAAAATGGAAACTTTGTTATCAGTAAGCTGTAAGTTACATTCTATAGTTGTAATCTTGTATGTATGGTATTTTGTATATCGGCCAATTCAAATCGACTTGTCCCTACAGATTCTGCTTCCAATATTGACTACAAGTTCGAAGAATCTGATGATTCAAACTCCGAATGTGAGTTTGGGTCTCCTATGACATCAACGAACACATCATCTTGCATGTGTGGTTGTTTTGTGGAGGCCTACACAAGTGGAGTGCTAAGCTCTCCTATTGCCGGACAATGTGGTGACAGCGATGAAATAGTAAGTTTTTAGGCAGATTATAAAATCTTTGTATGGGTTATAAACATTTTTATTTTCCTAATCAATGACAAATAGGATGTTTATACCTGTGAATGGGAAAACAAAAGGGGTTTGTTTACACGCAATCATCAGATCACCTCGCACACACAGTCGGGTTATCGGATCTATTGCAGTGTGTTGTTTATAATTCCCACGTTTCTTCAATTTATTAGAACCCATTAATCCGCTGGGTTCGAGCAATGTTTGTAAGTACATTGCCCAAGAACACAACCAAATAGCTAGATACCAGTTTTGTACCTGTACCGTAACACTTTGGCTGAAAGGTGACGCACTAACCCAGCAAACTAATCTGTCAACCAAATATAATTTTTCAGTAAACAAACTAAATTGAACAATTGTTGTATTCCCAGATATGGACGTTCTATTCCTTGCCATCAAAATTCATTGAGTTTAAATTGGTTGACAACCAACTTACTTCTGGGGAGTTGGTCACTGTTACTGATCAGGGAAGAGTATCATCTATCACATCACAATCAAGCACTGTAAGAACACAAGCCAATATCGCAACAATACGCTACAAAATACAGCAGGGTTCGAGGACTGATGAGTCGTGTGGTTTTGTTCTTTTGTACAAACTTATAGGTCAGTAAAATTGCACCTTTTTAGCAGTTTTATTAAAGTGTGTGTACATTTTGGGCAATAGATTTTTTATAAATAGCTTCGCAAAAACTTGCAAGATTTAATATATTGGGTTTACAACACACTCTGATGAAGATGTTGCAGTTCATGGCTGATTTAGCTTATTTTTTTTTCTATGCAACTCAGTTAAATTTTGTTGGTTTAATTTATTCAATTTACCTTTTACTATTTCTCAATTTATTATTTTTCAGATGCTGCCAGTTTCCAGACTACGACGATACTTAACATCGGTAATGACACAATAAAGAAAGAAACATGGATTGATGACGTAGTCAGAAACCCAGTTATGGCGGGAGGGATTACTGCTTGTGTTGTCATAATCATCATTGTTGTCATAGTCACCACAGTCACTTGTTGCAGATTAAAACAAAGTAAGGAAAAGTTACACAGCAAGAATCAAATATTGAAAATAATAGTTTTCATATTAAAGCGCTTTACGATGTGTCATCATTCAAATTTTCACTACCATTAACCACATTTGTGAAGCCTGTAGCTTTTAAATTTATTAAATTGCATGGTGCCATTTATTAGGTTGCATGGTGTTGACTGACGTTACTAAATAGAATGTGGGAACAAATATGTGAACAAAATAATGTGGGAACTGGAAACATCTTTAAAACAGTGACATGATTTAAAATTGTAACCCAATCAGTTCAAAACTTAAGATGCACCAAATAACAAAATTTCTGATTTCCAAAAAATTGATTTAGATATCTGACTGTGGGCACACTCTTTTACTGACTCTGCTATAAATATGAGAATATTTCAGCATAAAAAGCAAGGGGTAACATGATTTCTTTCTAATCTTATTATGTAATATTTTAATCTTTCAGAAAACCAGAGTCATGCAGGTATGTCCATGTCCAATCGTCTCACCACACCACCCGATGGAAAGAGCTGCAGCAATATTGTGGAAACAGAATCAGGTAAAATCATATGTAATATAGTCAATGCAGTATATCTATTTATACTTTGCTGTCCTGTTGTGGCTTTGATCCATGCTATGTTGGTTTTGCTTTAGAGTCCACTGTTATTGTTCTACCAGTAGTATAATAATCTGACAATTACCTGTAAACCTTCGATTTTCCCTTTCTGTTCCTATTCCTAACATGCCAATCCCATTCTAGCCAATGTAGCTTTAAATGCAAAGTTTTTTCTTTTAGCAAATGACAGTAGAGTATTATAGTTAACTAATGATTGATTATTATCTTATCGAACTGTTTTTTTTCACCCACTGATGATAATACAAATTCACTTGTCAATGTTAAAGCCATATATTTATAATATTAAAATTATACCCGTTATAACTCCTTGCAATAATTACTATTAACCCTTTAACTGCCGGCTGTTTTTTAGGTCATTTTTCGGCGAAGTCGCCTTAGGTTAGAAGCTTCTGTACAAAAAACTATTGATGTTAGCATGATATGATCAACAGAAAAGTTGTTCAGTAATAAATTTTCTTTTGTTTTACATTAGTTAAATTTTGATGACGTCATGCATTGTGCAATGACGTCATGTGTTTTTATTTAGATCAACAAAAACTATCTTTTTTTCTTATTTACAAACAAAACAGTATGTAACAAAGTTATTTATGATTATATTTGGATCATTTTTGCACTACTCTTTTTGTAATGACCTCACAACTTGACTGATGACGTCGTAATACGCATAAAATTTTTTTTTTTTTTTACTTTCGCCCAATGAAACACAAACACATAGCCACAGCCCACAGGAAAACAAAACTGAGCAAAA
>CH003245.1:1716023-1765231 GCA_000149265.1 Ciona savignyi | reverse complement strand
CTATCAGCCAACAAAAGGGCAGCTTCTTCATCAGAATATCTGTTTTTACCCTCCATAAGCTCAAAAAATAGCCTAATCCAAAATATACAAGCGAAAAACGAATGGATTGTTTTCAAACTAAACAAGCGAACCATGACGACAATAGTTGAAAACTAATCGGGGACTGAAACTGTAATTAAAACTAATTAAAACAACAAAAACACACATATATGTATACCTTTTTTAAAACTCAAATAACTAAAAAATTTCAAATGCAAACCTATATATCATCTTATATTGGTAAACGCAGAAATTATTCAGCTCTCCAGCGCCATCTCACTGATCAAAATCGGCCGTATACTTTTCCACTTATGTAATTTTCGGCGCTGTCGACTTGAGTCGACAGCGGCAGTTTAAAGGGTTAATTACTATTACATTTTTTATTATTTAAAAACTGTATAAGTTCTTGGTGCAACCACCTTTCGGATGATATTTTAAATGGAACACTATTTTAAACAACTTTTAATCAATTAATTGTAATATTTACAGACCGACCATCGCCAGTTGGAGAGACCACGAATTGTGATACAGACACACCGGTCACTCCGAAACCAAAAGCAGCTTATTACTTGGCACAGCGGCAACTTCAACTAATGAAGGTAGCTTTTTCAACACAAACATCATTAAACCTAGCACACAGGATATCACAAAAGCTGAAAAAGGAATTATGATCTTCGGCATTCTTTCCAATTTAATCCAATATATCAAGTCGATCCCATTTTAATTCCATGTTAGTGTCCTTAGATTTAACACAATCTTTGACTTGGGAATGCAATATTCTGAACTTTAACAATAACAAAATAATGGAAAATTACCCTGTTCTAATGACTTACATTTTACAATCTATTTCAGTAGAGTTAAAAAATATTAACTTATCGAATAAGACAAATAGCCACATCATGTTTGTTTCCACAGAAACTGGGCACTCAGGATTCAGTGCAAGTTTACACCTCGTCATGCGCAAATGATCAAAACATCCGTCAACAAGAAGCATTGTTGTTTGGACATCTAAGTGAATCGGAGACGGCCACCTGATGAAGGTTTGTGTTATAAACACATGCGGGGGAGGCGCACCGAACTGATATGCCACACACAACATAAGCAGTTGTTACCTAGTTATGATTTATTATAAAATAGTCTTTTAGCATGTTTGGTATAGAAACAATGGTAAAATAGAAATAAAAATCTTCATATGAATCTGTAATTCAGTAAATTCTGTTGAGTGCTATCCAACTCATTATATATGATATAATGTTGTAAAAAACTATTTTCCCGTTTAACCAAGCACCCCTTTTCAGATTTACAACTGAGTGGTGGTGTTGCTGCTTCAAACAGGTCGAAGAAGAAACCTGTTCTTTTGAGGGCTTGAATGTTCAAGGTGTAAACTGCTACTGTACTTTGTTAAATAAAATTCTCGTTCATTGTATGACAACCCTTGTTCAACTTTTGTCACCTAGCTGTTGTAGAGTGCAAAATGAAAGCTTGTAATTTTTATAATGCTGCTTGGTTTGTTAGATATTTGATAGGAAAATTTAGTGTAGAAAGACAAAAGTATCATAAAGTCCAGACGCATATTAAAAGTGAGGTTTGTAACATTACTGTGATACCAGACATTTTCTCCATTTGACCCCATTCAACACACTTGTGTCAATTGGAACATTGTCATGAATTCATGGAAAACATAACTCAAGAACTGGAAACTAAACAGTGGTTACGCAAATAGCCTATAAAGCATAACCATTCCATTTTGTCTTACCCCGCCAATAAAGAAGTATATATTCAATAGATTATAAAGCAATATACAATGAACGCTTTTTGCAACTTGTCTGGGAAACTATAATTTTGTCATTCTGAGTTTAGTGAAATAAAAACTTGAAAATTGGATTAAAAAATAAATGGGATTAAAGTCAATATTTGGAACTAAACATACATTTTGAAAACAATGGTTTCAAAACATTTAAAAGGGTGAATGTTTTTTTCACTAAAGGCTTTAATTCAGATACACTTCTAATTATATTATGTGTCCCGCTGAAAATCTTTTAAATAGAGCATGGCTTTGGATTAGATCTTTTATTCATAATACAAGGCGTATAAATAAATACAACTCACAGATAGAGTTTCTTGAGTATAATAAAGCAAACTATCAAAGGTCAACAACCTCGAGTAGTAAGGTTACTCAGGGTGAAAATGAAAATATTGTGTAGAAAAATGCTTCACTCAATACATTTTAACGAAATATAAATAGATACTTTTAACGAGATATAAATAAAAAATTAATTTGGTCAGGGATAAATAGTTTCTAAAAATATAAAAGGGCTTCATACAGATAATTTCAAAATTTAAAATATGTCGACTGCAGATAACATTGCTACTATAAAACCGATTAAATATACATAAAAAAGTCTACATAATATCAGCACCAGAGCTTTTAAACAATGCTTATGGTTCCAATTTCTCATTTAAAGTAAAGCTTCCCCTTTTTTGGATCTCCAAAAAAATAGAACCCGAACATAGGCCTGCACGTTGGGGGTTAAAGTGAACTCCACATTAACTTGGCGCAGGTAGCTCAGGTTTAAGTGCCCTGTGCATCCAGGATTTGACGGACTGAACAAGTATCCCACCGAGGAGCATCTGCGTCGGATGGTAGATGAGCAAAGGGATGGAGAGGAGTGATAGGTAGGGGTTCCCGAGGTAGATGATCTTGATCATCGGGATACCTGCGATTACAACAGGTTTCAATTGACAATGAGGGCTACACTTTACAGGGAGAAAAAGGAAAACTGCTAGAAAATAAATTAAATATGTAGTACTTTTCTGCTTATTCTAGCATAATGAGACAAGTACATCTTTCAGAATATTACTTTATTAACACAATGTTACTTGTAGGATAGGATATTCATGTTTATCCCTGTGAATGGGAAAATTAATACACAGGCTATTGTCAGATCACCTCGCGCCCACTGTCGGGCTACTGGAGCTATTGAGTGTGTTTTATACGATTTACACATTCCTTCAATTAAGAAAAACCCATCATTCCAATGGGTCTTGCCCAAGGACACCACTGACTAGCTATTGACCAGTTTCGTATGTGCAATCCTTCCGCAGAAAGGCGATGCACTATATCACCAGACCAACCGGTCGAACTACATATTCATATTTAAATTCAACTAAAAATAAAAAAGGATGTTGCTAAAATAAAAAGTATGTTAGCTTTAAAAATAACATATAGGTTTAATATATCTATACTGCTCGGTATTAATATAACTCTAATATGCACATTTTAATAATAAATTGTTGTCTAGGAATAGTATACTAAAATGACATTTTAATTAAAAAGTACTGACCCAGAGTCAATGACTTATGTGTTGAACAGAACATCGCACAGACTGTGTCCTTTGGTCCGAATCCCAACCATTTCACACGAGTTGTTATCAAAAAGACCAGCATTATCATTGTACATTGCCACAGTAGAACTTGAATGGAAAAAAGGGTTGTCATCAAAGTGCAATTATGAAATTAACATCGGGTTTACCATTTATGAGGTTGAAGTTAAACACAGATATAAATATAAGCAAAACACCAGTAAGTGGAACAAGGGTATTGGCCGAAAGAGCATGTTACTTAGAACATAGCGGTCATTTATGATGGTATCAAAAGTTTGATAATTAGATTTTTGGGTTAGAAAACAAAATTGTAATTGTAAGTTACTGTAACTTAATATTTGGATACATAACTATAATTTTATTGGTATATTTTTCTAAAAATCTTTGCACGCATAAATAAGTCAGCTATAGAAGCAACTCAAAAAGTTTTAATAAGCTGATAGGTAAGTGTGTTAAATGCACCAAGTACCACCTACAGCACAAGCACAAATGACTTTAACAACATAATTAACAGAAACAATGTGTTCAATAAGTTGACAAACCACCTACAAACGAAAATTTGAGTGATTTTACCTGTAGCTGCAACTGATAATAGACTAAAGGAGTCAATTTGTAAGTTGGCGTTGGAAAATGTGTCGCAGAATGTTGTGTAGATAATTAAAAGCAAAATGAAACTTCCGATTATGCCGAATGGGGGTTGCGTCCTTTCCAACCAGGCCTTTACAAATTGCCGAACAACCTGTGGGGGGAAATAAGGGATTTTTCCGGGCAATACCTAATGGAGGGAAAGCGGATAGGAGGGAAACTGCTTACCAAAACTATGAAAATTAATTTTAACTCTTTCCTAAACGCTAATCTCAACCCTAGAACTAACCCTAACTCTAACCCCCTGTTTAAAACTAACCCCAATGACCTAATATTCATTTTAGATTACAGTTTCCCTCTTTCCCGCCTTCCCGGTTTTCCTCCTTTTAGTTTTTCCTGATTTTTGCTGGTCTATTGTTAATAACACACAGAGAAAAGATTGTGACAAAATAATTACATTCTGGATAATCTGAGATACAAAGAGTAAATATATACTATGACTAAAACTCGATAAAAAATGTGACTTTAAATGGTAAAAAAAAACAGTGTGGGAAATTAATAAGATATAAATTACCTGTCCGATTAGTATAGGTAACACCACAGTTACAAATAAACTTGAAAATATGTCAATAAATGGAACTGTCGAAGAAGAACCCATCTGAGGAAAAATAATTTTAAATCGTTAAACCTTGGAACAGATATTGCTTTATTAAAATTTAGCAAAGCAATTAAAAGTTCGTTTATATTATAGGATATCAAATGGCTCAAGTAATATTTTTTTTAAACACACCTAGTACTATAACTTAAAACCAAACACACAAAAGGACTCACAAACATAAAGACCAGGACTGGAGTAACAATAATTCCAAGAAAACTACCAAAGGCCGAGTTGAATATGGCAGCTGCATCATTCCCCCCAATTGTTTTGGTGAAAATAACTGCCGATGAAACTGGCGGTGGCATGCAGCTGACAATCTGCAAGCTGAAGGATAGAAAGGTTAAACTTACTGCAGTGAAACCCGTGACAGATTTAGTAAAACCTATGGAAGAAATTGTTATGTATTCTGTGTTGTAGAATTTTTATATTGCAGTAAATACCAGCAGTATGAAGAAAAGTCATATACATAAATCATCAGGGACAATTTTACCTGATACTGTATAGAAAAAAAAAGAATATATTGTGACAAAGCAAAGAATATATTGTGACAAATGTATGTTTAGATTGTTTACAGCCCATTTTCGTTTGCAACTGTATTATATATGTAACAATAATTCAAATTTAGATTAATACATATTTACTTATAGTTATTCTTATATTGTTTTTGCTCCACTCACCCTTGAATAAGGTACTTATCGATGTTGGTCTGGGAAAGAAAGTGCAAAAGAATCCACATCGCGCAAGGTGTAAATAGAAGCGTGAATGACTGGATGAATGTGTGGAGTTGAATCTGTAGATTATACAACATATGAACATATATACAAGTTTTATCATATTAATGTTTTCTTCTACGGGAGAGGGGTAGACCAATGTCTATGAGTAGTAGAGTAGACCACAAAACAGTATAACGTCTTGAGGTCGTAGGTAAAAAAGCTTTTCGCAAAAGTGGATTGCTGCTTATCGAGACGTCCAAGTTTAGTTCATGAATATTTTAATTCGCTACAGCATCCCACAAATACCAACCCTTAATAAAGCTTTCTTTAATTCCTCGGTTTTAAGAGATAATCCACTGTTAAAGAAAATGAGCGACACTGCGATGTACTTCACTGTAATCTCGGGCATCAGCGGTCCTAGTAAATAAATTTATATATAAAGTTTTTATTAAATAATTAAAAAATTAAAAAAATAGAAACACAAAGAAATGGTGATAATAATAAATTGGCGTTAAAAAGTACAAGCTAAATTGTACTGATTATTCTTACAATAAAAAAAAGCTTTTGGTAGGATAAAAGAATTCACCAATAACGAACTTTTTTTTAAAATTTAATTTCGAAGGGGGCTATTAATTATATGTGGCTGTGGCCTGTGATATTTCCCAGTCCTGTTGTGTAGCTTAATCACAACGCGGGATGCACACTGAGGTGTGGCTATTAATCAAAGAGAGTATCCACTGAATATTGCGCAACAGTGGAAGAGATGCTAATTACGAAGCCATGGAAGCAATTTATGTATCGATGTGTTTCAGGAAGTTGCTGATTCATCAGCGAACACCGACTTAACAGTTTCCTGTGATTTTTCTGTTGTAAAGGTGGGTTTTCCACTGTTTCGATACATGATTGGGTAGTTAGAATTATCTGGACTGCTTTGTAAACTGTATGTTTGTTTATTCCTTAAATTACTTTTTCTACACAGCCGACCTTAGTATATTAAACTCTAGTGGTCTGTCACTAAATATACAAATTTTATACAAAATCTATTTGGATTATAATATTATTGTAATGGGGACTAATCATAAAAAAAATTACAGTAGCTCAAAGATATTATGATTCAACTAAGCTTGCTAGTTCCTGATAGCTATAGTTAATGACATGTGTTTTAAAGAAAATGACTTTGCACTTGACCAAAGTAATTAATAAAATTCCATACATAGGCCTATATACTCATATATAACATACCTCCTTTGGCTCCAAATTCAGGTTTTGCTCTAGCCAACAGAATAACAGTAACAATTCCAAGAACAAACCAATTTTTCAGCAGTTTTTCTCGCACAGAGCCCAAAATACCGCTGCCTGGTTTTGGACCCATGTTATTTAAATATGGCTTAGCTTTTGCCCAAATCATCAGCCAAGCACCATTTCCTTGTAGGTGGATATTTTAACCTAGAAAAAATACAGATGTTATTATTGTCCACCAATGCACACTATTTTCTATCTTTTCAAGGGTTTAAGCAATGTTGCCAAGTATCTTAACAAAACATAAAATAATCAAATCTAAAAAATAAAGTGCATTTCGTTGCTTTCTCATCTACAGCTAACCAATAAGCGTTTTTGGTTCACAGTGAAAGTAAAACCAACTAGTATATGGTGCTCCCACTAAAATACGGCTCAGGGAATTTTAAATGATATATCTAAATACAGACAGGATACACATTCCATTAATTACACAACTATACCTCTCAACTACATCCAAAATTTGAGGTATCACTAATACCCTAATGATAATTTATAACTACCAAGTCATTTAAGCTTAGGTTAGATAATTTCTATATAATAATTGTATATTTAATATGTAATAATAAACAGCACGAAATTTATAAATCAAACAAATTTTTAAAATCCCAGTCAAGATTATATAAAGAAATAACGCATAAAAGAAACAACTACTACACTTCCATTTATAAAAAAGGACTTACTGCTATACCAGTTTAAAGCTGCAAAGGATGATGGCGATTTTCTACACACGTCACAATACCAGTTCATCGACATTATACCGGGGTATTGTAAACAAAACTATTCAACCATGCATGACCCGGAACATAGATATCATATAGTAGATACCTTGGCAACGCGTCGCATTCCGTTCAAAGTTGTTCGGTCATGTGGATGAATAGTTATACCAACGCATATACCATTTTTATACAAAAACGGTCTTGGTGACAAACCCATCATAAAATAGCATTTTTTGTAATATTGTAAAAGGCGATTAGGCTGAAAAGATTTGTCACAACTTTACATTATACAAAAAAATTAATGTATTTTTTTGTATAATGTAAAGTTGTGTGGGTTCCCTTCGACATGTTGGGTGTCGATTAAAACGTAGTTAATCTCTTTAGTTTCAAATGAGTTCCGTAATTTTGTTTTGTTTTTGATAAAAAAATATATTTACAAAATCTAAGTAATAAAAAAATGAAATTTAACCTGAATTCGGGCAAATAATAAGTTGAGCGCCATGTGCTAAAAGCTCATGCCAGGCATGTCGTACCGCCCGGTCATTGAGTACAACAGGTTCCCCTTTTTTGAAGGCCAGTTGAAATTCGAAAATAGCTAGAATAATTGATTGAACGCCCTTCCGGAAAACAAACATTACGTCGGGTAGTTTGTGAACAACGGTTGGTTTTATCATAGAAAGCGTATTCTTCGTCAATACTATTTAAAACACATATGACGCTTTTTACCGCATCGGAATGTGACGTTGGTAGCTGGCGACTTAATTAATATCGATTCATTTGTATGAGTGGTATGACATTTAAAACGTCGAATTACGATTTTCTTTGTTTAAAAAGTTTACCGAATATGACATAGGCCTATTCTTTTAATCCACTTGTATAATCATGTGGTTATATTAGCAAAAAAAACGAGAATGAAATAACAAATTTACCTCGTTGGGCCCAATCTTAATTACTTTTATATCGACGCAAGATTTTCCGCAACATGGTCTTACACAATGACACATTTCACTAACAACAATTTAAAGTTTCCGTTAAAAATTAAAAAGTGAAGACCATACGTTTAAAGATGATCCTAACGCGCACATTGCGTAATTTCAAATACGGCATTTTTCGGGACTCATAGAAATCGCACAGGTTTCCTTTCTCAATAAACGACCCAGTAAAAAGTACACGTGACATTGGTTAATGTTTAAATCTCGTGATTCATAAAACATCACCTCATGCGGTATGCACTTAAACGCTTGATTGCAGCAATATATAAGCATTAACTACTAATAATTTCTCCTGAACAAGTTCGATAGAAAACTTATATGCATTCATCATGCAATATGGTGTTATTCGCAATTATAATTCCTTTTATTGTTTATCTACCGGTTAGTTTTTAAACAGCTTGTGGGTTCGTTACCGTTTTTGTTCAGATTTGTTGATATATGCATTGTTCGCGTTAATCGTTCGGCACACGACCAAATTGTAAATTCTTATCCATGAACAGGCAATTTACTGGTTAGCCCGGAGACCAAACAGTGAAAATTGGTTAATGGGTTGAATAAATGCTAGTAATGTGGTGCTACAAAAAGGCCAGTGAGACCGCCTTGTATACAGCGTATACCATTTAAAAACGAACCCAGTGATTAACTCTTCACAGTTTTAAAAATTGACCTAGTAAAACAATAAAAATATCGACATTATGTTAGTTACCGATACCTAGTTCAATTACTTTTTTAAAATTTAAAGTCGGTTAATGGTTGTTGGCTACCAGTTACCGATTCTGTTATTTATTCTGTTATTGTTTTCATTGTTCTTTGCATAATTTAAATGTAAAGTTTGGCTACAGCATACCAAAGTTGTTATGACTAGTGTCAATCACCCGTTTCGGGTAAAACTCGATTCCTACTTTACAAAGACTTCCCCATCTCCGCAAATTGTGTTTAGCAATAAGAAATTTCGCTTAAACTACTTCGACGTTTAACCGGATTCAAAATAAATTGGGAGCAGTCTAAAAACTGTTTACGGAAGCCGCCTTAAATAATCGACGACGACTAGGGTATACATTGCACAATCGCAAATATGGGCACAGGTTTTATTTCTCAATATAAACGCCCACGTTTCCTTTCTCAAAAAGCGTAACAGCAGTGAAAAGGACAAGTTGAATAGGGTATTGTTTGAATCTCGTGATCTCTATAACATCACATAATGCCGGGTCCACACACATGCTCGCGATCAGACGCACCGGTCGTTTGAATAACATGAGCTTAGGCCTGGTCCACGTACACGCTTACTCGCTGGCTGATTTTTTTTCTTTTCTAAAATCGTACATTCGAAAGTCATTTTTTAATGAAACACCTGTCCGACGGCGTCGTGCAGATGTGTGTGTATGTAGATCCAACTATTTAAACCTCCTTTTTTTGAAGTTTTGAACCAGTGCAGTATAAAATTTCTTTGTAGTCCCAACACATGTTGGCGAAGAGGGGAAATATTTAATTGCAATAGAAAGTTGATCTTATTCTCTTACATGGCACATATCATCGCCTTCACGTAAGAAGCAAGAACGTCAAAAGTTGGCCCTTTACAGTCTTGTAAGCCTTTTTGCATCCTAATAGATTTGATCTTTATAAGCAATTTAATCCAGCAAAATTTAGCTGGGACTTTAAAAGTAACTGGACAAAGAGCAGAGGATCAAACAATTATGGCAAGTAATAAACAAAACACCCGGTGAGTTGATATTTAATGATGGAAATGTTATTTTTACTCAATATTGCGGTTATTCCTGCCTGAATATGCCAACCGCGTGTATATGGTAGAATAGTTTATGATTATTATTGAATTCTTTTTAAACAATTTTAAGATGGCGTATAACCAATTAAGACCTCTATGAACGGGCGGATGTGACGAGTGGTACCCTCCATGAGTCATTGTTTTTAAACGAGTGTTTTGCTGAGTAACAATGGTGGTGATTCCCCAATGTTTGTTTTGTTGAAAGCAGCATGTGCTAGGCTGCGCGCCGGTGTTCTCGTTTAGCTGTAAAGTTTTGTAATCGTGGAGCAGTGCTTTGTAAAATAAAGGTGTTGAATGTGCATCTGCTGGCTGTTTTGTTGGAAAAAAGTTGCCGATGTACGAAGGGGTATGGGCTCAAAATTTTTAAACAAAATTTTGTAGGGTTTTGAGTTTAGGTTGCAGATCCAAGCTTCAATTTTAAATTGTGAAAAAATCTAAGACTTCCTATGTCAGGATTTTGAGTGACAGTCGTTTTTGTGAGGTCAGTTTGCATTGGAGAGATAGGGAAAATAATTAGTTGAACGCCTCCTAAATGAAAAACAGGCTATTTTGAATTTTTTGCCAAAATCCCCAAATTTATAGAAATTTGAGTGTGGATAAATGTTACTAGTCAACTGTTTGTCTAAAATCTTACACTTAATTACTTATGCTAATTAGCAAAGTAATTAATTAGTCATTTTTTCTCATTTTTGGTCATTTTCACTCCGGTAGAGGGTCGTTCGGATATTTTTTCAAGAACCTAACTTCGAATGGCTTTTATAAATACCAAACAATCTTTCGATACAGACTGTTAATCCGATTTGTGATATAGGACTGAAAAATGTACTCCTCTTGGTATCCACATGTGTACCTTTTTTTCATATTTTTCAATTTTTGGGCAGGTGTGAAGGCCTAGATGTGTTGTTGGACACTAATGCATACAGAAGATATAAAAACTTACCAATCCTAACCATCCTTGATTGTCAAACATTGGTGAAAGAAGTGGAGGCGGACAAAATGTGGTCACACGAGGCTCAAAGGTGACATTGGGTGTGTTTTTTTACTCAAAAACAACTATTTGTACTCTGGTTATGGACTTTAAACCTTTCAAATTACAGTGAAAAAATGTGCTGAAACTTGTGGAACATCAATCAGTGAATTTTAATGTGTACGAAGAGTTTCAGTCATCACCAGTGACACTGTCGCCAAATGAAATCTACAGAATGACCACCCTTTAGTCGAAGGCCTGTAATGGCCGAAGCAGTCAACCGAAACGGTTAAAATTTGGACCGGAGTCTCACAGAATAACCTCTACTAGTAAGTTCAAACAGTTTAAACCAAACTGGAACGGTCACCGTTTCCAAGATGGCGTATAACCAATTAAGACCTCTATGAACGGCAGGATGTGACGAGTGGTACCCTCCATGAGTCATTGTTTTTAAACGAGTGTTTTGCTGAGTAACAATGGTGGTGATTCCCCAATGTTTGTTTTGTTGAAAGCAGCATGTGCTAGGCTGCGCGCCGGTGTTCTCGTTTAGCTGTAAAGTTTTGTAATCGTGGAGCAGTGCTTTGTAAAATAAAGGTGTTGAATGTGCATCTGCTGGCTGTTTTGTTGGAAAAAAGTTGCCGATGTACGAAGGGGTATGGGCTCAAAATTTTTAAACAAAATTTTGTAGGGTTTTGAGTTTAGGTTGCAGATCCAAGCTTCAATTTTAAATTGTGAAAAAATCTAAGACTTCCTATGTCAGGATTTTGAGTGACAGTCGTTTTTGTGAGGTCAGTTTGCATTGGAGAGATAGGGAAAATAATTAGTTGAACGCCTCCTAAAGGGTTGTTACCTTTATTTCGGAGGAATTTATGTTACGGTAACGCTCGTGCCAAACTTTTATACACCTGAGGCCCACTTGACTGACAGCGCCTAAAGAAGAAAAATGGAAAAGATTGCTTTCCTACTGCCACGCCAGGTTTAGGCTGTAATAGTGGGGAATTATATTGTAAAGAGATCTGACCGTTTGGCTCGATGGATTAGTACGTCGCCTTTTATACCTTATTTAATTATACTTAGTATTTTTGTTTCTTTTTATTTATTGCGCAAAACAATAGCAAGTTTAAGGAAAGATTAAAGATCGCCCAACCGATTAACCTGGTGGGTTATAAGTGGCCTCTTAGCCGATGGGTTGCAGGTTTGAAAGACAAAGATAGTAAACGGACATTGCCTGAACCTAGTGCACTTACACAACGCACTATAATACCTCCGGTAACATGATCGTTCGCGCTAGGTTTTCGTCAATGCCCACTTAATAACGCCCAGAATGTTTTCTTATTCAACGGGATAAACTTGAATATCCTATTACCCCTTTGTGGAAATGATAAAAAAAATCAATAATTATGCGTTTGCAATATTTAAGAAGCAAAAAAGAATGAATGTTAACTTTCAAGTGTAAAAAATAATGCAAAACCAAACAAAGTTAATGGGCCGTTATTTAACTGATTAAACAAAATTCTTTGTTATAATAGTTGCTATAGGCTCAATGAAAAGCTTTAAAAGGCTAGGCTATTTTATTACCAAATATTTGCTTTCCTAAATTATATTTCGCCTTGTTACCCTTACACCTGTGCGCAAGTGTGTGTGTGTGTGTGTGTGTGTGTGTGTGTGTGTGTGTGTGTGTGTGTGTGTGTGTGTGTGTGTGTGTGTGTGTGTGTGTGTGTGTGTGTGTGTGTGTGTGTGTGTGTGTGTGTGTGTGTGAGTGTGTGTGTGTATATATGTGTGTGTGTGTGTGTGTGTGTGTGTGTGTGTGTGGGTGTGTGTGTGTGTGTGTGTGTGTGTGTGTGTGTGTGTGTGTGTGTGTGTGTGTGCACTGTATTATTAATGCAGTATCTATTTGCCGCTCAACATTAGGTAATTCCCCCCGCAGAGAAACTCACAACCAAAACATAGAGTCTATACACCTTGTTTTAGTCTTTTTGGTTGAAAGAATATTCACGGTTAACTTTTTGAAAGAGAAAACGCGAGAAGCGTTCTTACATGGATAATCGTAAAACAACCTCGCGAATACCTAAGAGAGCTTTCTTACACGTGCAACTATTAAAAACTTACCGTCCAGTTGCAGTTACTGCATTTTTATTGGGCAACGCTAAAGGGAGGGAAAGCGGGAAGGAGGCAGACTAGTTTTAATTTTTTAATATAAATGCATTGCTATTTCTTTAAAAAATATTTTTTTATTTTCAGCTAAATTGATGTTAAGTGTTACATCAGTTTGAAACATTTTCTTGACACAAGCGTATAACCTTTGGAAAAGTTAACCTGTTAATTTTATGACCAAATAGAGCAATATCTTGATAAATGTTTAAAGTATTCCAATTACCTGTATCTTATATACTTTTTTTAATTTATTTCCAGTGTTAAACCAGCTGAAAATGGATTTGAGACTGGTTCAACCAGCAGCCAAGCTATTGAACCAATTGAGTCTGAAAGCAGCGAAAAAGATAACAAGAAAAAAAATAAAGAAGAAATAAAAACAGTTCCTTACTATAAGCTAGTAAGATTTACTTTTACTTGGATGGATGACGTTTAAAACTATTGTAGATCATGACAAAATGTTATGGGTAGGCACCAGGGTGGAAAATTTCTATAACAAATTCCAGCAAGTTTTGCTGACACTGTTATTATCAGGTTTTATAAGTGGGGATGGATAATTAGGGTGCATTTTCCTATTATTTTCAGGTGTGTTAATATAGGTTAAAGGATCTTATCGGTGTGCACCTGCGATGCTATCCAGGCTTGAAAATATGGTTGTGTCATTATTAATGTTATTTTCAGTTTCCACATTGCAGTTTCTGCAACTATAGAAGTGTGTTAAATATGATGAAATCATTGCTAATGCTCGACTATACAAGTGTGTTGAGTAAAATTTCGTCTTATGTACCTTTTCTAAGGTGTCAAGCCCATCACCTTTCACCTAACCATCCAACACGTTACCTTATGATCAATAATATTTACCAGTCTATTTTCATCCTTAGTTTCGGTATGCTGACAGCTTGGACATTTTTCTAATGGTCATCGGTGCTTTGGCTAGTGTAGTTCATGGAGCTGGTCTTCCCGTACTTTTCATTTTCTTTGGCGAGCTCACAACCGTATTTACAAACTTTGGTCGTTATGCCCAATGTCAATTTAATTACGACCTATGCTCTGCACTGAATATCACCAACATAAATGAATCGTAAGTATACTCTACTTAAACTACCAAACGTTTCATGAAATAATTATACATTAATTTTGTTGTTGCAAAATAATTAAACAAAAAAGCCTTACTTAACATTCCCTTGGACAAAACTTGTTCTGACAATTTTTTTTATTATCCAAGATTAAGATCACCACATTGTAGCTTCTGTATGCTAATAAAATATGGACCTGGCAGTTCATGTTTATTTTTTGGGTGTGACAACAAAGGTAGTTATAACATGGGAAATTATGTGATTACCCCATGCAAAGTTTTCATGTAATTTTTATGTGCTGTATAAAATCAAGATAATGCTACAGCAAACCATTGTTTATGAATTTGAGCAACGAGACACATCCCACTAACTAAAAGCTGGTTTTGATGTCATTTTTGTCAGCCGAAGGTTTGACGCCCTACCACTCAGCCAAATAGCCAGACAGTTTTTACCACCCACATCATCTTTTCAGAGTGTGGAACGCCACAATTGCTCCAGAGTATGCCACTTTTAGAGACACAAGTGTGAAGTTTGTGTTGTACTTCGTGTATGTTGCTTGCGCTGTTCTGGTGTTCGCTTCTGTACAGGTTGGCACGTGGTCTCTCTCGTCTGTCAGGTAGGCAGGCGATGCTTGGTTTAGCATTCTATTTTGTTCCTTATTGACTTTCTTACTTAAAGTTATTATGAAATATTAAAATAGGTTTTATTTAATTTTTATTCGTTTTGTCTAAAATTAACGAAACTTTCCTTGTGTTTTAACCAATAAACCTCGCAGGCAGAGCAAGCACATTCAAATCGACTTTTTTCGCTCAGTATTACGACAGGACATGGCGTTTCATGATGTCAAATCTTCTGGGGAATTAAATGCCCGACTTTCAAAGTACTATATAGGCTAACTTTTTATTTTGTCAGATTTGTCTAATTTTTTCTATACTCTATACCGTGCTGTTGTTCGGTGGTGTTCTTGAAAAATGCAACTGATTTGATAAATTCCTGTGTTCTACAAACTTTTTTGTACTTTTTGTACTAAAGACAAAAATTCGAAAAGTTTAAATGTGAACTTAACTTTGTGTTACAGCCATTGTTTTTAGATTAAATGTCCTGCAAGATAATTTTAATTATTTTCATAATAGTGACGTCAAGAAAATTAAAGATGGAATGGCTGAAAAGGTGTCAATGGTCCTCCAGTATACTAGTATGTCACTGACTGGTATCATTGTTGGGTTGATCTATGCATGGAAACTTGCACTTGTGACACTATCCGTAGCCCCACTGCTCGGTTTAGCATCAACACTTATGTTTACGGTGGGTTAAAGTTTTAAAATAACTTTATGACAAGCCTTCTCACGCTCTAATTTTAATTACAAACAACCCCGAATAAGTTTACCCATACTATTCATTATTGTAAAACATAAGCAAAATGCAAACTAATTGCCCTACGATTACATTACAGCTCGGGCGATATCATGTTTCTTAGAGATATTATAACGTTCGGTGGATTTTCAGACAAGTTGGGTAATCGTCAGCCAATTGGTCATTGCGTTTGTTATTTAATTTCAGCTCACAACCATTTATACCAAGAGAGAATTGGCAGCGTATGCCACAGCTGGAACTATAGCGGAAGAGGCGATTTCGGCAATCAGAACTGTGGTGGCATTTGGATGCCAAGATAAAGAAGTTGACAGGTAATTTTGATCCGCACATTCTATACGAAGTAGTTATAAAAACTCTGATAAAGTTGGGTAAAAATCAGGAATATGACTTTCTCGACAGGAAGTTCATGATATTCATGTTTATCCCTATTAATGGTAAAACTAAAGGTCATTAACTCACAATCTGATTACCTTGTGTAAACCCTGGATATAAGAGAATGCTGTTTAATATGATTGTACAGTTTTAGTTTTACCCAATCTTGTATTGGATTTAAGCAAAATCTGTTAACGGTGACTTGACCCTAACATCTGGTCAATTAATTACTCACCTGGTTGTTGTATGTGTGGTACTTATTCATTATTCAGGAGGTGGAGGTTTCCAATGCAATTAACTGTCATTAGCCTCCAACTAGTGTCACGAAAGAATATATAATATGTTAAACATGCTGCATTTACCATATCTCGACTTTGGACACAGTGTGATCTATTGCCATTTGTTTATTGTCTCTTAGATAAAAAAATACTTTTTTATTTAATTCTATCTGATGGTATTAATGTCCTGTTGCAAAATAACACATTGTTTTCAGGTACACTCACAACCTTGGTGATGCGAAAGTAGTGGGAATTAAACGAGGTTTAGTTTCTGGGTTCAGTATGGGATTACTATACCTTTCCATGTTTGGAATGTATGGACTCTCCTTCTGGTATGGAACTACCCTTGTGCTAAACGGGGAAATTGCAGTTGGAAACATGATAACGTCGTTCTTTAACATTCTCATTGCTGCATTCGGGCTTGGAATGGTAAGGCAAAATTTTGGGAGAAATTTTTGGATTTGTCATTTATTAAGAGGTTATTTATTAAAAAGATTCTCTTTTATTTCAGGCTGGCAGTTACTTGGATGCATTTTCTAGCGCCAAAGCAGCCGGTTCCAACATATTTGACATCATTGATCGAAAGCCAGTCATCGACCCGTTTTCCAAAGAAGGGGATTCCCCCAATCCGGACAGTGGATCAATCCAACTAAAGAATGTCCGTTTCACATATCCATCTCGGCCTGATGTTAAGGTGAAAAACAAAACGTTATTAACATTTCAGATATTTAACCATACCAAATATAGGGTTTAGCACATATCTTGAAACTTTTTTGATTTTAATAGATTCTCAAAGGTGTTTCGCTTACTGTGGAGCATGGCAAAACGGTGGCACTCGTTGGACAAAGCGGGTGTGGAAAAAGCACCATAATACAACTCATTCAGCGATTTTATGATGTGCAGGTAAAATTAAATGGTTGGTAGGGGATATTATCTTTTAGTTAGACATAATTTCTTATTAAATAAACCAAAACTGATTCAGTGCATGGATGATTACGAAGTATAGGTCATGTACTATATAAATCTTTATAGCAAATTTCTTTAGTGGGTGGGTAAAATATCATTAAGGTTGATTAAATTTCAAACTAAATAAAAGTTAACTATTTTGGTGCGCAAGAACCCCACATAACCCCGGATTAAAGAAAAATTCTTAATATAATTTTTTGAATGACACTCTCACATAGCAAATGCTTCATACTAATATAACATTGGTGTTGACTCCAGTTTCTTTTACAGGAAGGGTCACTGGAGGTTGGAGGCAAAGATGTTTCCACCCTAAATGTTCGTAAACTTCGTGAAATGATTGGAGTTGTCGCCCAAGAGCCCATTCTTTTTGCCACAAGTATCGCAGAAAACATTCGTTGGGGGCGAGAGGGGGTCACCAATGAAGAAATAGAGGAAGCGGCCCGACAAGCCAACGCTTATAACTTCATCATGAACTTGCCAGAGGTGAGATTATGTTGCACAGCTGTAAAAGTATATTTAAGTCGGCATAAAAAGTGTATCATGTAATAAGTACATGACATGATGTGAAATATCACATGCATCGCATGCCATTGTATCATGTTTGCAAAGAATACATATTATTTATCTGCTGTAAGTATATTTTTTGTGCCTTAATACAGCGTCTTCTGATCTCATGGAAAAATTATCTTTTTTCCACAGAAATTCCAGACACTTGTTGGTGAACGAGGAGGGCAGATGAGTGGAGGACAGAAGCAGAGGATTGCGATTGCTCGTGCCATCGTAAGAAATCCTAAAGTTCTTCTTCTTGATGAAGCTACCTCAGCACTTGATACGAAGAGCGAATCGGTTGTACAGCAAGCATTGGAGAAAGCATCTGCAGGTATGATAAATCAGATCTACTTGGAGTTAAACACAACTTGCATTAGTGGGTAAATATAATTGTAACATGATGTGCTTAGAAAAATCTAGTGGTGGACTTTAATACCTTACTCATTCTTTTTTAGAATCAGGTAGTTTCAATTTATTCTCACCCACTATATTATGATCTTGGTCCCTTTAAAATTTATACCTGTGCCATTTTCATTCCCAGGTCGCACAACAGTGGTGGTGGCGCACAGGTTATCCACCATACGAAGCGCTGATAAGATCTTCGCCTTCCATGAGGGGCAGATCATGGAGGAGGGAAGCCACGAGGAGCTGCTCCTCATCAAAGATGGAGTCTACAGCAACCTCATCAACATGCAAGCTGGAAGAGAGAGTGAGGAGTCAGAAGACAAGGACTCCGCTGGGAAGTCAGCTGTTGAGGAGACAGCAGAGAAAGATGACACTCCTGAGCAAGACGACATTGGTCAGAACTTTGTTTCATATTAAGTCTGGCCTCATTTGATGTAAGTCAAACCATCAGGTTTAAAAAGTTGGAATTTAAACCAACCACTAGATATTCGACTGTGTCCTTTGGCAGAGGGCTTAGCAGAGTTGTCTTAGCACCGGTGCTTTAATTGGTTGAACACTTAGTGCAGCAATATCTCTGTTGTTATCAACACACTGAAGTAACTCCAGTAATCTAAAACTGAAGTAACTCCAGTAATCTGAACACTAGGAAACCTGTCAATTGTCCGCACATTTCCATTTTCAACTTCAGTAAATTCTTGTTAGTACCCTGTTATTGTGTTCAAGCCTAAAAGTCCCAATTTATGGTTATAATTAGATTTCTTTGGTGTATTACATTGGTAAATATATAAAGTACTGAAAAAATGGAGGGCTTTTTGTTGGGTCATTTTAAACTAATTTCTTAATACTAGACAAAAGTATCTATGATACTTAATTTGAATATTTTGTTGCATTTATTGTTTTTTATTTCATTGTACTGTTCCAATAACTTGAGTTTGCTTTATACCACCAGACATCATGTTCAAGCCATCCAATCATACCTCTGTCAATGGTGAACCTCCGATACTCATGACAAGCTTCAAGAAAAACCAAAACTCGGTAAAGATGAGGACCTACTCCCAGCGCTCCAACAACATCGAGAGCAAAAAGTCCGGGAAGATCGGAGAGGATGATGAAGAAGAGGAGGAGGAGGATATTCCGGATGTTTCCTTCGGGAGGATCATAGCGATGAACAAACCAGAGTGGTATTACATGGCAGGTGGGAGAAACAGCAAAGTCAACTGTAATTCGGTTTCTATATCTCCTTCTTCACTGCATGGTGTTTTTGATTTGTGTCGGAACATTCTATGAATATAGGCAAAAATGTCACATTAAACAATGGTGTTTTATACTACAAATTTTCATCATCAATAGGTCATTTAAATTTGTTAAACAAAAACAATGTTTTAATTATTTACATCACACAGCAATAGCTTCTTTGACTCCACAGTTGGCATGAGGCATTGATACAATTGACCTTAATCAAATGCCTGTTGCTTTTTTGCAATGTCAAGGATTTTTACATTTACATTGGTGGGGCTGGTCCATAGCATCACATGGAAATAAACAGTGTAGGCTTTAAAATATTAGTAGAGTATCATTTCCTATTGTAAACTTCTTATCTTTCAGCTGGCTGTGTGTTTGCTGCCATTGCTGGTGCTGCTGACCCTGTGAATGCGATCCTCTTTGCTGAGGTTCTCACCGTTTTCTCTTTGAGTGATGTCGAAGAACAGAAATCGAAAGCCACTCTTTACGCACTTCTGTTCGTTGCCGTGGGAGTTATTGTATTCATTGCTTACTGCAGTGAGGTAAGCATTACAACACAGCTGTTTTCTACAGCTTTCAAATTAACTTCTTAGTTATGCAAAGTATACACATGAATGGAATATGGTAATGTCAAGTCCAGGTTAATAAAGAAGGATCACAATTTTATCAGTTTATGTGTCTAGTGCCCAAAATATACATTATAAAAAGTAACATGCTGAAAACAGTTTGCTGAAATTTAAATTTTATTTTCAGTCAACTCTTTTCGCCAAGTCTGGTATGGAGTTGACAGTACGGCTGCGAAAGAAAGCTTTTAAAGCAATGTTGCGTCAGGATATTGCATACTTTGATGACCACAGGCACAGCCCTGGCGCACTGTGCACACGTTTGTCCATGGATGCTTCACGTGTGCAAGGATGCACTGGAGTCAGGATTGGAACCATCATCAAAAACTTCAGTTCTCTTGGTAACTCAGATTTCCACTGTGTATACAAATACAATTGTTATGAAAAACATTTTTCTATCATGAGTATAAACATAAGCCCTTTGCCATCCTATATTCCAAAACTACAACATTGAATATTTAAATTTACTTTTCAGGTGTCGCTTTGGGTATTGCATTCGCCTATGGTTGGAAACTTACACTTCTTACCATCGCGTTTATTCCTTTCCTGATCTTGGGTGGCCTGCTTGAGATGCAACTTGTCATGGGGGCTGAAGAAAAGGAAAGCGAGGCTTATGACGAAGCCGGTATGATGACTGGTGTAATTAACCAAAATTAATGCATTTTCCTGTCCTGGTATAGAAACTTAAAAACTTTTATTTATTAATAAATATTTATGTAGAGATAAGTAGTGGAATGTCTGTCTTCATGGCAAAATATGCTTGCTCTAGGACATGTCTTACTGATGTTTTTGTATTTGTATAGATGCATAAAGTTGAAAGTGGTAATGTTGTTGCTGTTTGTATCGTATTGTAACTGGGAAATGTTAGAAATCACAACCCTAATCCTTTGACATTTCTGTGATTCTGTAAAATTGATTGGTTTCTCCAAATAAGTCATGATGAACAGTGGTCATCATCTAGTAACGACCAGACATTGGAGCAAATTTTTTTAACAATAGTCTAACAATACATTAATCTCAGGCCAGATAGCTGGTGAGGCAATCAACAACATTCGAACGGTGGCGTCGTTGACGAAAGAGCAAACGATCTATGAACTTTACACAGAGAAACTAGCTGGCCCACTTAAGTGAGTCATCAGCCTAATTTTACACCCACTTAAAAAGTTTGTAATTGAATAAATAAATACTGTTAATATACAGTGTGTGATCTTTTTATCCCTTGTCCTATATTTTTAAAAACACTATCATGATTAAGTTTATAATGCAGGAAATCGACACGCAAGGCATTGCTGGTAGGACTTGGCTATGGATACTCGCAATGTGTAATCTACTTTGCATATGCTGCTGTCTTCCGGTTAGGCATTGAACTTGTTCTCACCTATGAGATGACCTATGACAACGTTTTCAAGTAAGTGCGTTAAAATCATTTTAAAACGTTTGCAATATTCTAAAATAATTCTTTTTATGACCTTGAAATAAGCCATGTTTATAAAGTTTTGTCAGTTATTTATACCAGTTAAATGCCTAAAAAGCTCAAATTCACAGGGTTTTAACAGCAGTTATATTTGGGGCAATGGCAGTTGGCCAGAACAGCTCATTTGCTCCAGATTACGCCGAGGCAAAAGTTTCTGCCAAAAGAATGTTCGCCCTATTTGATCGAACACCTGAAATAGACGTGTACAGTGACAACGGTGCTTCACCGGTAAGTAAAATTATAACTTCCATCCCTTTATTTGTACTCCTAATACTTTTATTTTTATTTCTTTATGATGAGCAGATATGCCTTTTTGTCATTTTACTCACATAAGAGCTTATAGCAGGTTTAAATGTGTCACTGTACACCCACCTATCATTTTACATATATAAATAAAATACAAAAACAGTGTTACCCGCTGTAAAAAGTATTTTTATTTTTTTTTAATTATAAAAACATTAGAATAGAATAAAATTTTTTTTTTCAAATGTCATAATTTTTGTGTTTGCATTTCATTTGCTATAGTGGCAACACTGTGTGAGACACAATATTTGCTAGGTAACAAAAACTCTTTACATAGCTGTGAGTTGAAGCGAAACAGCCACGGTATTGTATCTAAATTGGACCATAGTGAGATGGGCTTAAGATTTTAAAATGGAAATTAGTGAGATTGAAAAAAAGTTAGTTATTGAGTTAAGGTCATTGTGTGATGAAAATGGGAAAGAACTTGATCCAGCAAAATCAGTTCCAATATTTCATCAACTTGCCAAGGTTTATGAAAGTAAAACTGAACTTGAACATTTAAGTTCCATTCGTAGTGCTGCTCTGCTTAACGCTGCTATTGTGAGGGATCCAGATAATCAAAAACTGAAAGACGACCTTGAAGATTTTTGCTTTGCAGTTTTGAAGAAAGCAAAAGCTACAAACACGAAAGCTAATTTAATTTTTCTGTCGGCAAAAGTAAAAGATAAATTAGATGAGCTTCGTAAAGATTCAGGTAAAAGATTTAATCAACTTGATATGATCACGAATGGTGTAGAAGGCACTAAACTTATTGCACTGGAAGAAAAAAAGGTTATTGATGTTCGCAATCTACAAACTAGAGTTACTGAGAAGTATACAGAAATAATGAAATTTGTCTCGGATGAATGCCTTAATATTATGGGAACACCCCCATGCAAATATGCTGTAGCAGCAATGGGCTCACTAGTACGATCTGAAATTACACCATATTCAGATTTAGAGCACATGATTCTGCTTGAAAATGATTTTACTCAGAGGTGGGATCGGGAATCTGTTTTAACATACTTCAGGTGGTTTACCACCATTTTTCACATCGTTATAATCAATCTTGGAGAAACCATTCTTAATTGTGTTGCAATTCCGACTCTAACACCCAGATACAAATATTGGTTTAATGATCATTTCACACCCAATGGTGTAACATTTGATGGCATGGTGGCGCATGCTTGTAAAATTCCACTTGGAAGGGAACCAACCGAAGAGAAACCATGGAAAACTGAGCTTATTAAATCTGTTGATGAAATGCTTGAATATTTAAAAAGTGATAAGGTCATCAAAGAAGGATATCACATGGCTGATATGTTACCTAAAACATTCCTAATATCTGGTGATGAGTCAACTTTTTTGAAATATAAGGATAAAGCACATGTTATTGCCAAGAGAAAGGACAAAGAAAGTGAATTTTCACAACTGTTAGAACAAATAGATGATGATTATTGGAAGTGGGGTATTGATTTTCAACAAGAAGATTCATCTTTCGGTTTACAAAATTTTAATGTTAAACGAGTTATCTATCGAAGTGCAACCCTCTTTATATCGGCAATTGGTCGATTTTACTCCATGAAAGAGTCATCGTGCTTTGATATCATCGACAGATTAGAAAAAGACAACGAATGCAGTAAAATCGTGGCTCACCAGCTTCGATTCATTGTAGCAGTGGCCTGCGAGGTCAGGTTTAAAGTTTACCACTCAAAGGGACAGCAGGATGATATTTTGATGGAAGGTTCTGAGAAAGGCACTGGTTATGAGAAAGTTATTTCTGAATTAACCAAGCTTATTGGAAAAGCAAGCCTTGTCACTTTTATGGTAACTACATACAGAGTTCATGAGCTGTTTTTCGATAAATTGACATTCAACGGCCCATTCGATCTTAACAGCCTGGAAAATAATTACAGCTTATTTAAAGCAAATTTTGTCATGTTGGATTTGCTTGGTTTTAACGAAGACTTGAAATTGGAAATTTCCAAACTCAATTCCACAAATCAAATTTGTGAGATTGGTACCTTTGAGTGTTTGAGTGCTGCGGCAAAATTATACAGCATGGGTGAATATAAGCTCTGTTTGGATTTGTGTGGCAACATAAGTCCTTTGTGTGAACATTTTCTTGATATGTTTGAAGTTAAACTTCAAGTGCTTCAATGCATGGTGAAAATTGGCTGTGATGAATCCGAAATTCAATCTCAGATAGATCAGTTGAACGAGTTAATGGATTCTGCTGCTGAGTTACCCCACCTTCAAAATAACAGATCTGCCACGCTGCGTGACTTTGCTCAGTGCTTACATGAGATTGGTCAGTATGTTCATGCAATTGATGTCTGGGAAAAATGTCTTCAGTGTAATGAGCAGTATGATGGAACCAAGTTATTAAGTGACTACGCTGGTTCCCTTATCAAAGTTGAATATTATGATAAGGCTTTACAACAATTGCGCATTGCTGTGGACCTATTACAATACGATTCAAACAAAAATTCAAAGACCCATATGGACATATATTACAATCTTGGTTGTTGCTATCTTCACATGAAGAAATTTGTTGAGTCATTTCTTTGTTGGTGTGAAGCTGCTAGAATAGCAACTGTTATAAATCAACCACTCCCTCCTCAAAGCGAAGATGAGATTCGGTCAGTTTTTGAATATTTACATCTCCAACCACACAATCAAAGTATAGGGCAGGAGCAGATGCTCAGATTAAAAGTTGATGAGCTACGAGAAATGATAGAATCCGGTGAAACAGATGTTCAAGCTCAGATTGATGAATTGGATAAGTTGGTGGAATCTGATGTAGAGTCGCCACACAATTTAAGAGATCGATGTGGTGCGGTAGACCAATATGCTCGTTGCTTACAAGTTCTTGACCACCATGCTCACGCAAATCGTGTTTTTAAAATCTGTCTTTATTATTATGAACAATATGAACAGACACCACAAGCTCAATACATGGATCGATATTCCAAAGCTGATATATTGTCATCTTACTCTGCTTCACTTATCTCAGTTCAAAATTTTGACCAAGCACTTGACGTGTTGCGCACATGTTTGAAAATAGTTGAAGGAACCGGTCTGAGCACAGAGATGCGTATGCACATTAATCTATTTCTTGGTTGTTGCTTCTCTGGAATGGAGCAATATTTTAAATCTTTTATTTGTTACCTTGAATGCTGTAGAATATCTCATTTTCTAAACATACCTATACTTTCTAATGTGGATGGTAATGATGATATTCAAAATGTTTTTGAAAATTTACTCGCTCTATATCCACACTAGGGTTTGCTGCATGTAAAGAAGAACATGTTTTAAAATGTAGTCTTTGCATCTAAAACCATATTCAACTTAACAATTTAAAATCTGAATTCAAAACTGCAAATAAAAATTAGTTTTTGTGGTCCTGATATAGTTCTCAGAACACCATGATATTATATTGTAGTATTTATTTTAAAATTGCAAAAATCTGAAACCCGTAGGCTCTAGCCCTAATCTGTTAACTATTAATTGTCACAAAATTAGTTTAACTCCATTTTACTTGTTCAATAGTGTAAGCCAGCGGTTCCCAAACTTTTTTTGTTGGCGGCACCTTTTGAAAACTTATTAAACCTTGCGGCTCCCTCATAAAGCCAAAATTTTTAAACTGCAAGTATTGTATATTATATATCTAGACTAGCATGTTTTTGGATACCCATTTCAATTCTTCAAAACTATTCACCAAAGTGTCATACTGTCAATTAATGCAAAGCAGTTATTTTTGTTCTACTAGTGTAACGCACACGCACTGTAATTTTTTGTGAGAAAAAAACAACAAATGCAGCAACTTCCGCATGCTTTCGTGGCACCCCTGGCAAAGTCCTGCGGTTCCCCAGGGCGCCGCGGCGCCCAGTTTGGGAACCGCTGGTGTAAGCTAATAATTTAATTCTTTACTGGTAAAAGGTTACTTCAATCTAGTTTAAATAATATTTAAATTAGAGAAACACTTTTATTAATTTTTTGTGCATTTTATATTTTATATGCAAAGAACTGTTATTTTGGTTATGTAGTTATTTGCAATACAACTATTTTTCACTTACTGTTATAAAGTTAGTTATGTATTTAGTTGTGTTTTACAATTATTGTTCATATACTGTTCTTATTTATAAGTTGTTTAAACTAAACAAGTCATCTTAACACTTAGTCTAATAATTTTTATTAAAATCAATGGTTTTCTCCAAAAATGTGACTTTTTATTTTATTCCTTCTTTATTCTTGTTGTCACTCACCACCCACAAATGGAAAATTACAGTCAATTGCTGTTGATATATTCTACATGAACCAAGTTTAATATTTGTAATTTACTTTAGCTGATAAACCATTATATTTTACGAATTTTCACCTGCCTGAATTAAGATCAGCCGTAATTTAATATTGGGTTCTGCCTATGAACCAAAATAACCATTGGGTTGACTCATTTAAAGTTTGTATATTATTTTACTTGTAGGCACATTGCAAAGGAGAAATCACTCTCAAATCAGTTCGTTTCCATTACCCAACTCGACCGGATCTACCAGTTTTAAAAGGACTTGACATCACAATTAAACCTGGACAGACATTGGCTCTTGTTGGCCAATCTGGGTGTGGCAAATCCACCACTGTGCAGTTATTGGAACGATTCTACGATGCTGATGAAGGAGAAGTGGTATGTTTCAAATAACAGTGTTACTACAGTGATTGAAAAGCAGTCCTTTTTAGCAATACACCCACTGGTTTTAAACAATTTAAGATTTCCTTTAATGTTGCGTAGCGAAGGAATTGTATAATGACTTATTTTAATCTACCTTCACTGAATGAAAAAACAAAAAACTAAATAAACCTTATTTATGTACCTAACCCATTTAACCGTATTGTTCCATTATACACCATCTTATGATGCCACATATCTAATGATGGGAATTAAATGAAAAAGGATTTTTCCATTCCAGAGTATAGATGGATGTGACATCAAAAAGCTGAATATTAAGTGGGTGCGGCAACAGATGGGTCTTGTGTCACAAGAACCAATGCTCTTTAACCAATCTATTAAGGAAAATATATTGTAAGAAGCATGATTATTTGTTTTATCTGAATTTTAAAAACAAACTGATTTTGTCCAACACACTTGATAGAAGCATCCGTCTAATGAACGATATTGACTTACATCATTTGTTAATACTTGTAAATATAGATTTAATTCGATCAAACTTTTCACACAACATCATCTACAGAACCGCTGAATAAATATTTCATCACAGATACGGTGATTGCAGTCGTTCACCAACCAATGAGGAAGTAAACGAAGCAGCAAAGAATGCAAATATCAAAACGTTTATTGATGAGTTACCAGATGTAAGTTCTGATATTGACATCTATGTATCAAATGTATAAGTTAACACTTTGTTTTAAGACTTATTTTTTGTGCAGTAAACCTGAAATCATCAGATACCAGTCTATGTTAGTGGAAAATTATACGATTAATTGAATTTGACTAATTAAATTGGTTTTGATAAATGAAATATGAACTTGACCTCTTTTAACCCTTTACCCCACAGAAATTTGAGACAAGTGTTGGGTTAAAGGGAGGTCAGTTATCTGGGGGTCAAAAACAAAGAATTGCCATAGCTAGAGCTCTTCTAAGAAACCCCAAAATTCTTTTACTTGATGAGGCTACATCAGCTCTGGATACTGAAAGTGAAAAGGTTTGTTAGACGTTTGAATTTTGAGTTACCATTGCAAATACAACACATTGCAATAACCCAACCCAACTGTGGAAAAGTAATCTGACGATTCCTCGTGACATAATGACATTTGCTGTTCTGAACACTAAGACAAAATGATTTCAACATTACCTTTTATTTTTTTGTATAAATTAGTTTTTCTAAAATATTACCTAACTCTCAAGATTGTCCAAGAAGCTCTGGATGCTGCCAGAGCTGGGCGGACCAGCATTGTGGTGGCTCACAGACTCTCAACTGTAAAGAATGCCGACCAAATTGCTGTGGTGGACAACGGAGTTGTAGTGGAAGTTGGCACTCATGAGCAACTGATCGCCACCAAGGGAGCTTATTTCAGGTAGCTGTGCAAGATGCTAAAATTATGTAGCAGTGTGGTGGGTTGGCTTATTTGTAGGATGTTGTCGGTTTAATAGCATGGGGATTAAAACTAGCTGTGAGCTTGTAGCTGACTGCTAAAGTATCAAACTGGTACAACCAAAATCCACATAAACCATACCAATAATCGAATTTAACTTATTTAGTCGGTGGAACTATTTTGTTAAATAATTGTTGAGTTGGTACATTAATAGCGATTGGTTCACTGGGTGACACCGGAAACAGGAATGTATTATAGAAACGACTCCAAAAAGTCAATAATAGTACCTTTGTTTAAAGTTATACTTTTTAATTTAGACTGTAGACTATCGACCATCCATATCAATTGAATTTATTCATCAGAATACTATTGGAATCATTATCATTTTAAAATTAATTCAGTTTGTCTTATGTGGTAGGCACTGCTTTGCAATTTAATAATGTTTAACTCAAAAACAAAAGTGAATAACATATTGCTGGTTTTGATTTTATTACAACAAGCTGATCAATAAACTGTATTGGGCTGTTTATAACAATTTATTTCAGCTGTTTTACTCAGACAACATTTTTTTCTCTCCATTTTTATATCAAATTTCCATTTTCAGCTTGGTGAACGCACAGTTGTCAGAGAAAGACCGTAATGGAGAAGATTTTCTTGTAAAAACTAAGTAAAATGCTGAAGCATCAAAAATGTTTAATGTTTAATTTTGTCGCGATAAACAAGTGATTTTTTTATATTTTTCCCCTTTTTCTTTGTTTCATTGTTCAATATGGATTTATTTTTATGCAACATGCAATACACATGATTGATTATGTTTGATTGTTTGATAAGTATTAATTTTTTATTATTTAATATTGCACGTTTCTAGTGCTCTTTAGGTATCCTCATTTTCTTGTACTCATCAGTCCGCTATTATTCCCTATAATGCACTGGTTGGTTTAAACCACAAAATATTATATTCACTGCGTAGTGACAATAAACTTTTAACTCGAAATTACCATAAGCGTCATTTGATATAAATGTTAATGTACAAGTGATTGGGTGAAATGGACGAAGGTTGACGTGATCAACAGCTGAAAGGTTGTTAGATCGAAACCAGGTGCTGGTTGGTGGGTTGTCTTCCTGGACAAAGCACTTAGCGTACGTCGCTTTAATTCAATGTATAATTAGTTGAGCTTAAAAAGTAGCAACTTAAGAATATAACACACTGCATTTGGTAGATAGATAATCTGAACCGGACAGTGGCGAGAGGTAAAACTGAATTTTACTCGTGTTATAACGTTTACCCCCTTGTTTTTCCCATCCACGAGTCAGCAGGCAAGATCTATTTACGTTGATGCTGCGCAAATATTTCACGGTTATCCAAATCTAAGCGACAAACTAAATATAAAACAATTCGAAAAAATGCTTCGAGAAGTTAAATTCATTTGAGATATGACGTTTAAAGAGCACATCGTTAAATTTAATCAGAGATTCATTAAAGCAATTTTGAGCTGATAATAATAACTTTCTTAAACACAACATATACGAAAAATGTTATGCATTTACACTTTTCGCTAGAAATACACCAAAGTTTTACAGGATTCATAATAAATTAAAAGTATAGCGATACCTGCGTATGAAAGTGGCTTTACTGTCCACAAGATTTATAATGCACATTGTGCAATAACCCATGAAATTTATGTGCAACTTAACGATTTAAAATACTATTTTTATAACAAGAAAGCAGTAAAATGTGCACGTGACATTGGGTAGTGTTTAAATCTCGTAATTTATATAGCATCGCCTGTCCCGGGTTGCTATTTGAACACTCCAAAACGGCGTGATAAAAAATGAACTTACAAGTAAGGTCGTTTAAACAACAAATATAATCCCGTATCTATTGTTTTATCGACATTGGTAATCTCAAACTGCTGTGTATGCAATTTACTGGTTTATCGGGACAAGGTGTTGGAGCTTATCCACCGATAATAACACAACTCTCCTCGGTACACGAGTTAATGCAGATTTGGAGCTTGTCCAGTAAAAATAACTTCTGTAACCCGACTGTGGCACAAGGTGATTTGATTACCCGTTTTATAACGCCTTTGGTGTATAACCACTCACTATGAGCATGCGGGTATCGTATTTATTCGATTTTTTACAATAAATGCAAACTGATATGGTCCGACCGGTTAGTCTGTTGGTTTAGTGCGGCGCTTTTCAGCGAGCTGATCTGACGATTGTCCGTGTGTTAACCTCCTTAGTCTCCCATTCACGGGGATAAACATAAATATCCTATCCTATATTACAACATTTAAAATTACAAAGTTTGCGGTTAAAATAATAAGTTTCATTCTATTTACTTTTTATTCCTATAGACATGATTGAAACAATCGACGTAATTTAGGTAATACGAAAAAGGGCATGAACGGATAATATACATAATTTAGATGTTCAGGTAATGAGTGTTTAGAAAGTGCAATTTGAAAATATCGGTCGCTACGAAAGGCTAGTTAAACACTGAGAGATTTTTAAACAGAATAGCACTTATATTTTCGATTGCTTGCTTTTTAAGTTTTATTTTTTTAATTTTGTTTACAGAGCAGCCTTTTACTAGTTTGATGACAAGTGCACGCGAAGCCTGCTGCTCTTTGCTCGATTGATTGCCGTGTTTGAATAGATATCCTACACAATGGCTTTGTTCAGTGGTTCGCAATTCAAATTGTAATCGCATTTTCAGGTGGTCCTTCATTCTTACATATTATATGTCACTAGTGTGCGTAGAAAGTCTTAAAACCCGAAATAGTTGGCCAGTTTTGTAGCTATATAGATTTGAACTTTGCAAGCAGTTCAGAGAAGCAACTTTCTGGTATTACTTTTTAAGGTATTAATACAGCCTCTGATCAAACAATTATGACGAAAACGACCCAAAATAACCGGTAAGTATGTATTTTATGATAGGTCAGGCTAGATCGTATAGAACCCAATTTGTGCTCTGTTTAATTTATGAGGCTGCATTCACTTGTATTTGTTGCAAATGGTAGTGTATACACAACATAACAAAAATTGGTCAGTGAACTCTCACGGTCTGTTTATTTAGTTTTTCACTTACGTTTGTTTAAAGTTATTGAATAGCCTGTAACTTTGTTTAAAGTTGTTGAATAGCCTGTTAGAACGGTTTCTTATTTTAGGTTCGGTGGGCTGTCAAAACGTTTAGGATCGAAACCCGTCCCAATTTGACATTGTGTTCACTAATTTTTTAATTATAATTTCCACTTTGTTAGGCCAGATTCATGCACAAGCCAACATTCTAACTGACAGCTGTTTGTTTCATTACGTTCGCGCGCCTTGTTATAAGAAACAAACACCTGTTCGCCAGCGTGAAAGTTTGCGTTGCGAATAAGTAGGTGGAAGGGTCATGTCGTCATTTAATCGTCTATAATACATGTAAATATTGGTCTTCGTTCAAAATAGTTTAACATTCCAACTCCATAACCTTTACTTATAAAGCATGGTATTTTAGTAAGCTGCACACATTTCGCCACAAACGCTGCATTCTAGCAGTAATGTGCGGTGCAAGCTGTGATATCGATGACCTATTTCGTAAGATCAAACCACACGATTGAGACCCTCCATTTGAGATGAAATTGGATAACGACCTAAGAGAATCTACGGAATATATTATTATCCTTAGATTGCTTAAGATGCGTCCATAGATAAATTATAGATATATACACCGATTTTAGGTCAAGTATGTAGTTGGCGTTTTCCAAGTATATAACTAAAATGTCTCATTAAATAATAAATGTCTTATAAACAGTTAAGCCAGATTAAAAATTTGTTTGATGTATTTAAGTAAGAGATAATTTTAATCAGTTGTTAATCAAGTTGGAAGAATCAAATCTCGGAATTTCATAAAAAAATCGACAAAAAATTATTATTTTTTAAATGCCGTGCTGTGAAAAATCCCATTTATTCTCCCACGCTACTTTTGTTTACGTTGCGCAAAACAATACGACCGTCGTTATAGTGAGAAAACACTTCGGGTCAAGTTTAAGGGGAGATTAACATTCTTAAAGAAAGGTTAACAATTACAATAATTATGCGTTTAAAGTGTTTTAGAAGAGGAAGATTGTTGATTTAAAATGCATATAATGAGGTGGAGCGTACAAAATGGAAGGCCGAGTTTCAATTAAACAATTTCGACTATTCGGTGTAATACTTGTTTTTTGTTTTGTTGCATAGGAGAAATAAAACATGTAAAATGTCTATTAGGCTACCTGCTACGTCACAATCAAACGCCTGCTGTTACTCAAAATTATTTCGTTCGTGTGTCGCAACACTAGGTAATTCCCCCGGCACAGTAACTCAAAACGAGCGTATAAAACTTCAAACCACAGTCGTGGTCTGACAGAAAACGCAGACATCACTTAATGTTACAATGTTGTACTTTATGTAACGTTACCGGTTAAGTGTTTTTTGTAAAGCAGTACGTGAAATCGAATGCCTTTGGACCATCAATGAAAAAAAGTGTTTTTAAATGCACGGTCAAGTTTCCTTTCCTTCTTCAAGTTGTCTGCAGCGATTAAAACTTGAGTAATTATAGTCGGCGGCCTTAGTTTATTGCTTCTAGGGTATAGAATAAAAGAAACAAACGTCTTCATGGGGCCCGAGGCTGGACTTCCTAGAATGCTGCTTGACCACCATTCTTGAGTAGGGCAGCTGGACCGCACTTGTGTTTTGCAGAATGAAAGGTGGCTTTACAGGCGTGATAAGTAGCTTTGTATGTAGCGCCCGTGGTCGTGCACATCATGTCCTTTCAGTCAGTATTGTGTGTAAAAGTTCCCGCCGTAGCAGAATGTAAGGGATAAAAAGGAAACAGGGCATTCCGACTTGGCGTGACCGGGCTACAGAAACGTGTTTACCGTATGGCCTTGTGAGTGGAGTAAACGGGTACCGGGATAATAGCAAAGATAGACTATTATACGACCTAAACACGGTGTACTGTAAACCGTATATCTCTTAGCAACTTTTACGTAGCAATCTGTTGATCTACTTGATAGAATTGGTAGGAAAATAAGGATGCCTCAGGAAGTAGAAATCAAAAGGTGAGATAACATATTGTAATGTTTTTGTTGTGGCGCATGTTAATCAAAGGGATTTCGTGCGGTTTCACAATAAACCAACTGCAAATTAGTATACCTATTCTTTTAGTAAATTCGCGAGTGGACAATTCGAAATTAACTTAATTTGCAACGATCTTACAAACCCATGCGTTAGTATTTCAGGATGACCAGCGACTTTTAAAAATATTTAGTCTGAAATTGCTATGACGACTCTATCATTAGTAAGAGGTTTTAAAAACACCGTTGAACCTTACCAAACGAAAAACAAACTATAGCATATTAGGCAAATAGCTCTAGGAAGATTAAAGCGTTTTGTTAGTTTATTCAGTCAATGGCACGTTTAGGCTTAATTATACTTAGTAATGTCGGGTAGTTTTTACACCGGAAGTGCCATACTGCTCGAGTAAGTTATTATTAATTGCATGCAAAACGGTTAATCTTACTGTTTCATTAATTTACGTATATATACGGTTTGTAAGCAGTAGAAGTCGTAGTTACGGTTCTGGTTTGTTTTAGAATATGGGTTAATGTTTAACTTATGGTTAGTCTATACTTAAACAGAAATGCAATTAAAATGAATACTGTAACAGGAATAGTGTTTAAAACATAGGAAGGCAGTTATGTAATCAAAAAATAATGCAAACTGTAAAGTATTGTGAAATATGTGTTCGCTCTCTTAAATTGTATATATGTAACCGTTTATAGCCTTATAGGCATACAATGTCTCACAGTCAAATATGTATACTGGACACTTTTCTAAATTTGTTAAGGACGTTTCATTAAAATAATATTCAAAACTTTTATTGTGCTATTGTTTCTTCAAGGTGCGCGGTATAACCTTGCGGTTAAAGTTTCCGCTTGCTTATCCTAAATTTTGTTAAGAGCCCCAGCAGTTCAATGGTCGTTTGAAAGCAGTGTGTTGGCCAAAACAAATATTTTCGGTCGGTTAGGTACTTTGGTTATCACGTCGACGTCTGCAATGTGCAAACTGGGTTTTAAATAGGAATCGGTGACCTAATGGGTTATCGATAAAACTAAAAGAATATCTAAATCATATGCAACCTATTTTCAAGCTCAAACAATGTTATAAAATTACGTTGGGTTTTATTGTTTTGCTGTGACGCAAGTATGTGACCTGTAGTATATATACTAAAACAAAGACAATGGTTTTTCTGACACAACAGAAAACTGAATGCATTCAAACAATTACAATTTCAAAAATTAATATAATTCCGGTACCGGTTACCGTTCACCGGTATTAATTTGTGTTCCAGTGTTAAACCAATCGAAAACGGAGCTGGGACTGGTTCAACCAGCAGCCAAGCTAGTGGGGCAATGGAGTCTGAAAGCAGCGGTAAAGATGACAAGAAAAAAGACAAGGAAGAAATAAAAACAGTCCCCTACTACAAGCTAGTTAGTTTTCTTTGTATTTGGATGAATGGTTGTTGATTTGTAATTTCTTTTTTTTGGCAGGTGTGTTGGATACACTGTAAAGAATATTTGCAGTTATTGCCTAGCCCATTATATCTTTGCCTTAGGACAGAAGGCCTATACCCGATGTGTTTTTGTGTTTTTATCGATGTTCTAACATAAGCTACACTAAATTTTACGACCGTGGATATCGGTTTACTCACGATTTTTTGAAGACAGTTTGGTTTGTTGCGAAGAATCCAACTGTCTTTAATATTTACCAGTCTATCTTTATCCTTAGTTTCGGTTTGCTGACAGCTTCGACATTTTTCTCATGGTCATTGGTGCTGTGGCTAGTGTAGTTCATGGAGCTGGTCTTCCCGTACTTTTCATTTTCTTTGGCGAGCTCACAACCGTATTTACAAACTTTGGTCGTTATGCCCAATGTCAATTTAATTACGACCTATGCTTTGCACTGAATCTCACCAACGTAAATGAATCGTGAGTATATTTCACCCAAATTGCCCTTTAAACTCATCTGTTCATTGTCAATTAGCAACAGCTTAAAGATCCTTGCGCACATGCGATATTCTAACCAATGATTATTATCCGTTCGTACTACGTATGAATACGATATAATGTCCATGTTACCCAACGCATGCAAGATTTGATAGTGTACGATATTCATATTTCTTTTGTCCGACCGATTAGCTTGGTGGGTTAGTGCGTCGCCTTTCAGCCGGTTGCAGGCTCGAAACTGGCCGCTAGCTAGTCGGTTGTGTCATTTGGCAAGGCACTTAACGGACATTGCCTAAACCCAGTAAAATAATGGTTTCTATCGAATTTAGGGAACGTCTAAATCATACAAAACACACTACGGTAAATAGCTACGGTAAACCAATGGTGGGTGCGAGGTAATCTGTCGAGCGCCTATGTGTTAACCCACATGCTTTTTTCCATTCACGTGGATAAACATAAATATCCTGTCTTACCCTATTCTTTCGGCCATTAGTTTGACCTGTTATAACAACCGAGATGTTTGACTATTTGGAACATATTGCAACCCGTTTTTTTATTTTTTTCATTTTTTCTGATGGATTAAACTAATGTCTATAGTGCTTTGGCGAGGTATATGACTCTATAGCAAGCCGCTGGTTTTGATGTTACCACGACTGACGGTCTGACGAACCCCCTCTAAGCCAAGTGGCGGGACAGTATCTCTTACCTCACGCATCATCTTTTCAGAATGTGGAACGCCACAATTGCTCCAGAGTATGCCACTTTTAGAGACACCTCGATTAATTTCGTGTTGTACTTCGTGTATGTTGCTTGCGCTGTTCTGGTGTTCGCTTCTGTACAGGTTGGCACGTGGTCTCTCTCGTCTGTCAGGTAGGCAGGAAGTGATGCCTGGTTTAGTATTATATTTTGTTCCTTAATGACTTTGTTATTCAAAAATTACAAAACGGTCTATTTTATTCCATACGTTCAGCAGTTTCTATCTATAAAACTTTGTCGTGCACTGGTGCACAGATATAATAACCACACATCTCACAGGCAAAGCAAGCATATTCGAATCGAGTATTTTCGCTCAATACTGCGGCAAGATATGGCATTCCATGATATCAAGTCTTCTGGGGAATTAAACGCCCGGCTTTCAAAGTACTATATAGGCTAACGTAGTATATTTTAAAGATTGGTATATTTTATCTAACTATAAGCCACTGATGTTGTATGGTATAGTGTTCCTGCGAAAGGTAACTGGTCTCGTTAACCTGACCCAGTATAATTTTATTGCCAAAAATAACGATTAGACAATAAAAGTAATAAAATTTATAAAGGAAGGTTAAATATTGACTCGATTTTGTTGGTTTGCATTTTTGCCTCATTGGCAGGGATTTTCTTTTTTTTTAGAAATTTCTGATCCGGTTTGTTCAGACATAGTGTTTTTTTATAGTGACGTCAAGAAAATTAAAGACGGAATGGCTGAAAAGGTGTCAATGGTTCTCCAGTATACCAGTATGTCACTGACTGGTATCATTGTTGGGTTGTTCTATGCGTGGAAACTGGCGCTTGTGACGCTGTCCGTATCACCACTACTTGGTGTAGCATCAACACTTATGTTTACGGTGGGTTTAAAGTTATATAAAAAATTGAAATTACGATAAGCCTTCTTAATACGCCCGAGCTTTTATAATTCGCATAACGACTGGGTATGACCTGGTATGGAATGTTCCAGAACTGACAAATGTAACTAGGGTCGAACGACATAAAATCACGTCACGACGCGGGCGAATGACTTGGTGGTATTACGATGCCTGGCCGATCGTCAGCAAACTTGAATACTGATCATCTAGATCACCTACCCAATTGCCACTTGCGTTTTAACGTATTGCGTGTTGACTTTAATGTTAAAATGAAAAGTAATGATGTGTGTATAGAAAAAAGTCACTGAAAACTCCGGTTATTTGAGTTTCCGAAGAATATGTGTGTGTTATAATGATTCCAACATTTTCAACCCCGGAAATAAACTCCATCCTGTCATGTACTGTATAAAATGTGCGATTGTTTGGCGGGAATTAATGCATGGTTTTATATGATTTAATTAATACACTATTCGTTCAGCTGACCGCCGCTTATACTGAGCGAGAATTGAAAGCATATGCCACAGCTGGAACTATAGCGGAAGAGGCAATTTCGGCAATTAGGACTGTGGTGGCATTCGGATGCCAAGATAAAGAGGTTGACAGGTAATTATAGTTCGCGGTATCTTTTTCGAACATACAGCGAGAAGGTCCAGACGATTAGATCTATATTAAGTGTCCGGTGATAAGGTCACGGCCATAGGTATCTGTTTCCATCTAAAGTGGAAGGTTTATACATATGTAGGTTTTTCAGGGGGGTAGCCGGTAGCTATCTCAAATATATTGTACACTATTGAGACAATGCTCTAGTTTTTTTTTTGTATCTACAGGCTTAAAAGAGAAACATTTGTAAAATCGTTCGAACAAATGTTAAAATTTGTAAAGTTGTAGTGTAAATACCTACTTCTTTAAAAAAATAAATTGATATTTTAGTCATGTTTATCCCCGAGGTTGGATTAAAGCAAAAAAAGTAGATCACGTTTAATCGTCAGTTGACATGCTGAACATCGATCTGTCATGCTTATTGGTAGGACTTTCCACATTCCCTTCGTTTTTTCAGCCCATTAACAATCATTATTCGTTTTTTTTCAACTTCTGATGAGTTCATCACAGGATCGTTTTATTATAGGAGACAGTATTTGTATCGGTCGCTTTAATTTGTGCCACACGACTGTACAACCAACGTCTTTTTACCGACCGCGCATATGCACATACAAGACGAACCACCTGTTGGTTCGTATTCGAAACGATTCGGCTCACGGTCTAGCGCGCAATGCCTCCGATCCTTTCTATACACTTAAGAGATGCGTGAAATCTATTGTGGGATAAGCTCAAACTCGTTGTCTCGGTAAACTGGTATATGCATACACAAGTGGCGGTTTCGAATGTCGATAAAACCATACCGCTTAAACAATAAATGTGCGTTTTATATCACACCTCCTTAAACGACCTCACTTGCAGTTCAATTTTTATCACGCCGTTTGGGAGTGTTCAAATAGCAACCCGGGACAGTTGATGCTATATAAATTACGAGATTCAAACACAACCCAATGTCATGTGCACATTTTCCGCTTCGTTTTATGAGAAAATTCTCGTCGACCTAAAGGTCAATTCGACAATTGTGTAAAAGGTCCAATTTATTTACAACCAATCCTGTGCAGTTTTAAGTTGATTTTGGAAACTTGTGTCATTGTTTGATATTTAGTGGAAATTATCATACAATAATTGCGCTTACAAATTTTAAGTGACGTAAATAATACGATGTAGTCAATATGTATGTCATATGAGTTAAACTTCGGCGGACCAGGTCATTTACCACTCGGTTTTGCGTGACACTCTTGCGCACATGAACTTGCATTTGTCTGCAAACCAGTCATGCGTCTCTAATGCTGACGTCCAGCAAACTTTACCGGTAAATGCGAGAAAATATGTTTTTGTGTCTTTCTTTTTCTTTAAAAAATTCAAACAGCTGAAATAATGCTAAACTTCTGGCGAAAACGCTTAAAACTTTTTTGTTAGTGGCTTTGCACAGACCGTGAGTTTGTTTTTTTGACCGAAAAAGCTTTTTCAGTTTTTTATTACTAGTAGAATTATCCTCATGATCATCCAAAATGGAGGATGGTTAAGTACTTCTTAATAAAACGAACTATATAAGCGCATTTCGAATCTTAAATTTTAATATGATTAAATAAATTAAGATTCATTTAGTCGTCAGAAGTTAACGCCACTTTAGCAAGTGACATAATATGGCCCATCGACGAGTTAAATGTTTAATAGTTTGGGATCCTATGGGACCAAGAATACAACAGTTTGTGTTTAGACATCGCTGTTTGTGAAGCTATTGTTCGTTGATCGTCTTGGTCTGCTGCCTGTAAAATGTTTGTTTTCCGGAAATGCGGCACTACACCGCTATGGCAATGGGCAGTGCTGGGGTTATTTCGTCAAAGCTATCGACTCAAACCACTTAAAACATATTGTAATCAGCAAAACCCGGTTGGGGTCTTTGTTTTTTTTGGTTAATTATTCCATTTTTTGTACGGTTGCCTTCAAAATTCCATTTTTGTATGGTTGCCTTCTTACGCTTCTTTAGTTTATACATATATTGCGTGTCATCATTTAATAAAGTTTAACATTAAAAAATAATACTTATTTTCCCTGAATTCGACATGTCGTTCTGTAGAACAGTGTAGTGCAGAGTTGTATGTAGGAAATTAATGTTTATCACCGTCAATAGTAAAAACGAGGGCAATTGTCATATTACCTCTGAAATATTTCAGTTTTTGTATATGATTAAGAGGTTTTAACAGTTTTAGTTTAACCCATCAATCTTGGGTTTAAGCGAAGTTTGCTGAGTGTCCTGGCCAAGGACAACCGTTTCGATTCAACGACCTTTTGGCAGACCGCCAACGCTTTAACGAACCCAGCTAATAGACTGGGCAGCTTGGTGAAAGGCGATCAATCACGAACCGTGCAAACGGACCGGACAGTTGGTGAAAGACGTCAATAACGGACAGGCACTGGGTTTGATTTTAATCTTGGTCCTGAGTACGCGGTTGTGCAAAAGGCAATTAACTATCATTTGCCTGCACCAAGGTCATCGAATATATCGTTTTACCTAAAGTAGGACAAACACAGTAGGCCTACTATAGCAACTCCAAATCGTGTAATCGAACGGTTGTCCGTGTTATAACGCCGCTGTGTCGCAGGTACACGCACAACCTTGGCGACGCGAAAATAGTCGGAATCAAACGAGGCTTCATTTCTGGGTTCACAATTGGCCTACTATACCTGTCCATGTTTGGAATGTATGGACTCTCCTTCTGGTATGGAACTACCCTAGTGCTAAACGGGGAAATTGCGGTCGGGGACATGATAACGACGTTCTTTAACATTCTCATTGCTGCATTCGCACTTGGAACGGTAAGGCACTTATATGGGTAACTTTACATTCGAAAATGTCTGGAACAAGTATTTGCTGGCCTGCCTTCATGAAGGTGTTAAAATCGTTTTCTGGTTTAATGGAATGGAAAGACATTTAGTCATATAAAATACGAAATGATTGAATCATTTATATGTTTGGAGGTACGATACAAAAACTTAAACTAATCTTTGTCGCATTTTCCCGTAACGCCGATGTTTTTTTTGCATTCAAAGAAGTTAAATTCTTTTTCCTTTTAGGCTGGCAGCTACTTGGAGGCGTTCTCTGGCGCCACAGCGGCCGGTTCCAACATATTTGACATTATTGACCGAAAGCCAGTAATCGACCCGTTTTCCAAAGAAGGGGATTCCCCCAATCCGGACAGCGGATCAATCCAACTAAAGAATGTCCGTTTCACATATCCATCTCGGCCGGAAGTAGAGGTAAAAACACAGCTTTTCACATTTCTAGTATTTAACCCCAAATACTATTACTTAAAAATGTGGTTTTCAAAGTAACTGTCTGAGAAGCTGAGTGAACTGTAGACATGTTCTGCATACCATTGAACAAATTTTGTTATAGCTATATGATAGAAGGATAGGATAGAATATTCATCTTTATCCCCGTGAATGGGAAAACTAAGGGGGTTAACACACGGGCAATCGTCAGATCACCTCGCGCCCATCGTCGGGTTACCGGAGCTATTGCAATGTGTTGTATATGATAGAGACGTTCCTTCAATTTGGTAGAACCCATTAATCCGCTGGGTTCAGGCAATGTCCGTAAAGTGCCTTGCCCAAGAAAACAACTGACTAACTAGCGACCAGTTTCGCACCTGCAACCTTTCGATTGACAGGCGCCACACTTAACCGTTAGACCAACGGGCCGGGTGTTAAAATTTGGTTGAAAATTAATTGTTAGATGTAAATTGCAAAATTCCTTTTATGCCACATATAAGCACAAAGGAAATTTCCAATATACTTTAACGTTTAGAGATGCCAAAGCATATATATATATATACGTTGAGCATTAGCAAATAAGGAATAAATCATAATAGGTAAATTCCTAATGACATACCATGCATACAATGTACAATTTTCATTTGTATAAAATAATTTAACACTTAAACCCAACACAAAAGATAGGTTTCAAGTAAAAAATTTGTTGTCCCATTTCCATTACTTATATTCCAATAAAATCAACCCCCAAACATATCAAATAAGTAATTGCTTTTCATTTAAACTTTACATGAGCACCCCTGGTTGGGAAACCCTGCTCTATACTATCTGGCCGATATGATGGGGTTAGCACATATCTCATACATTTTGTTTTAATAGATTCTCAAGGGTGTTTCGCTTACTGTGGAGCATGGCAAAACGGTGGCACTTGTTGGGCAAAGCGGGTGTGGAAAAAGCACCATAATACAACTCATTCAGCGATTTTATGATGTGCAGGTAAAATTAAGTGGTTGTTGGGGAATACTTGAAAAAATTTCATATTAAATAAACCTATACTATTTTTTTGTGGAAGAACACTATATAATTCTGGATTAAAGCATAATTCATAACATGACTTGTAAATGACACTCTCACATAGCGGTTGCTTCATACTAAAATAACATTGGTGTTGACTTCGTTTTTCTCTCCAGGAAGGGTCACTGGAGGTTGGGGGCAAAGATGTTTCCACCCTAAATGTTCGTAAACTTCGTGAAGTGATCGGGGTTGTCGCCCAGGAGCCCATCCTTTTTGCCACAAGTATCGCTGAAAACATTCGTTGGGGGCGAGAGGGGGTCACCAATGAAGAAATAGAGGAAGCAGCCAGACAAGCCAATGCTTATAACTTCATCATGAACTTGCCCGAGGTAAGATAAAAGATAAATCCTAACAGAAGTAAACATAAGACCAATACATTCTTCCACAGAAATTCCAGACACTCGTTGGTGAACGAGGAGGGCAGATGAGTGGAGGACAGAAGCAGAGGATTGCGATTGCTCGTGCCATCGTAAGAAATCCCAAAGTTCTTCTTCTTGATGAAGCTACCTCAGCACTTGATACGAAGAGCGAATCTGTTGTACAGCAAGCATTGGAGAAAGCATCTGCAGGTATGCTACATCAGATCCACTACTTTAGGGTTTAAACACGACTTGCATTTGTGGGTGAGAATATAAAATTTGTAATATATACGTAGAAAAATCTTGTGGTGGACTTTAACAACTTATTGTATTCTTTGTTGGAACCGGGTAGCTTCTATTTATTCTCACCCACTATATCATTATCTTGGTCTTTTTGAAATATGTATCTATGCCATTTCCATTCCCAGGTCGCACAACTGTGGTGGTGGCGCACAGATTATCCACCATACGAAGCGCTGATAAGATCTTCGCCTTCCATGAGGGACAGATCATGGAGGAGGGAAGCCACGAGGAGCTGCTCCTCATCAAAGATGGAGTCTACAGCAACCTCATCAACATGCAAGCTGGAAGAGAGAGTGAGGAGCACACAGAGGAAAAAGTTGACACCCCAGAACCAGATGACATTGGTCAGAACTTTACTTCTTATTCCCCAAATCCAGCCAGTTAATTTATTTGTTACACATTGAATTTGCTGAAACATGGTGGGATAAAAACCAAACGTTAGTTAATATAATCATCTTCTTGTTTCCTCAGCTTAGTGGTTTAATAGGTGATAATAGGTTAAAGGCATTGTCCCGAACTTAATGCAACATTTTTGCTTACCAACTGTTAACAATAACCAATTCGTGATTAATGCGTTTTAGACATATTGTGACCCTGTCTCACAGGACAGTAAAGTTAACTTGAAATGTCATTAGCAATTACATCTTTTAGTGTATTGCATTATCAAATAATTTTTTTCCAATATATATAGAAAGCTAGTAAACATCAGTATTATGCATAAATTGTTTACTCATTACATTGGACTGTTCCAGTAACCTGAACTTTCTTAATACCACCAGACATAATGTTCAAGCCATCCGATCATACCTCTATCCATCGTAAGCGATCTCGGACTATGTCTGGCTCATCTATGTCAAGCTTGATGAACAGAAAAAACTCAATGATGAGGACCTACTCTCAGCGCTCCAACAACATCGAGAGCAAAAAGTCCGGGAAGATCGGAGAGGATGATGAAGAGGAGGAGGAGGAGGATATTCCGGATGTTTCCTTCGGGAGGATCATAGCGATGAACAAACCAGAGTGGTATTACATGGCAGGTGGGAGAAACAGCAAAGTCAACTATGGTTCAGTATCTTTCTGTCATTAAACCAATCTCATCCTGATCAGTTTAAAAGTTAATATTCTAATATAATATATAATAATACGCCGCAAAAACCCTAATTGGTTTACAAGGTTTTCTTCTTGTTATGACTGCAGGCTGCAGCTGTCTAAACTTTAAACTAAATATCTTAAAGGGGAACTGAAGTCGATTCTAGGAATATCTTAATAAATGGAAAAAAATATGCTGATTTCAAAAATCAAATCAGTTTCTTCCAATATTTTTTGGTTAAAAAGTTATGAGCAAATATGCATTTCATTTTATGTTAGGGAATTTCCCGTATTACGTCATTGACGTTGTTGAGATTTCGTGCATATATGCTTTGTATACAATCATGTGCCAGTTTAGAGGTGAATCAGTAACAGAAGTGCCTAAAGAAGCCTTGTATTTTCGTTTTTTTTTATAGAGACTTAGCATAACACTTGTCATATAGCCTAACTGAACCAATGTACGCGCGTGACAGCTTACCTTAAGCGCGGTCATTCAGGCTTGCACGGTCCTAGACCTGCGCTGAATGCTGAGGTATACAGGTCTCGTATTTAAATTACTTCAGAATAAAAAGTCTTGGCAATTTATATCATAAATCATAAAAGTAAAGACAGAACAAGAAAACTAGAACAGGAGGTAGTAAACTGTAACTGCTAGCAATTTATAGAAATAAACCAGCCATCAATCAAAGATCAGACTATGCGGTGGGAACAGCCTAAAATATAATATAAAAATGCATATCTGCTCATAACTTTTTAACCAAAAAATATTGGAAGTAAGTAACTGATTTGATTTTTGAAATCAGTGTATTTTTTCCATTTATTAAGATATTCCTGAAATCGACCTCAGTTCCCCTTTAAAACGCCAGAATATTTTTTTTCACTGCATTTTGTGTCGGTTAGTATTATTTTACTTTTAATAAAAATTGAAACCTTTGATTAACATGGTTAGATCATCAATGAAATCCAAAAAGTTCTACCATTTGGCTAGACATTTGTGTTTTTGGGCAAGACTCTTTGGAGATATTGCCTATTTTAGTGGGATTATTGGGTTCTACCATAACTAAAGGAATATTTCTTCTACTGTCTTATACACATTACACTGCAATAGCTTTTGTTACCAAGAAGAGTTCATACAATTGCCCTTAGTCCACAGCCCCTTACATTTTCCATTGTCAGGGATAAAACAGAATTAGTAGGGCATCATATCTTATTGATCTTTGTACATTTCAGCTGGCTGTGTGTTTGCTGCCATTGCTGGTGCTGCTGACCCTGTCAATGCAATCCTCTTTGCTGAAGTTCTCACCGTTTTCTCTTTGAGTGACGTCGAAGAACAGAAATCAAAAGCCACTCTTTACGCACTCCTGTTTGTTGGAGTCGGAGTTATTGTATTCATTGCTTACTGCAGTGAGGTAAGCATTACAACACAATTGTTTTATAGATTGTCGAGTTTCCTAGATATTTTTTTGTACTAAAACTGAAAGGTCTTAGTCATACACAACACACTACAATAACTCTTTTAACCCAACGGTTGGCTAAAGTAATCTGTTTGTTGATCATGTAAGAGCCCTTTTACATTCATGGGGGCATAGCATAAATATTGTATTTTATTATTATTTGTCAACCAACGCAGTTTTACAACTGATGTTTATTAGAGTACCGGTACCCAGCATAAACTTTGTGCGTAAATAACATGCTGATTAAATTCTGATTTCTTATATTTTTTCTCAGTCAACTCTTTTTGGCAAGTCCGGTATGGAGTTGACAGTACGTCTGCGCAAGAGAGCTTTCCAATCATTGATGCGCCAGGATATTGCGTACTTTGATGACCACAGGCACAGCCCTGGTGCACTGTGCACACGTTTGTCTACAGATGCTTCACGTGTGCAAGGATGTACTGGGGTTAGGATTGGGACCATTATCAAAAACTTCAGTTCTCTTGGTAAGTCAGATTTCCACTGTGTTTAAAAGATACTTTGGTATGCCAATACTGAAGTACTTTATGTGTGATTAATTTTTTTGTATTATACAGTTTCATTTATTATCCTGAGTAAAAACATGGGTCCCAATGCCATCCTTTATTAACTTAGAATTCCTTTTCAGGTGTCGCTTTGGGTATTGCATTTGCCTATGGTTGGAAACTAACACTTCTTACCATCGCGTTTATTCCTTTCCTTATCTTGGGTGGCCTGCTTGAGATGCAACTTGTCATGGGGGCTGAAGAAAAGGAAGGCGAGGCTTTTGAGGAAGCCGGTAAGATGACTGGTTTAAAGGTTTTGATCTAATTGTTCTCTCGATTGTGTAGTTATTACTAACTATTTAGACAACTGTCAGTACAAATGCTACATTGTATTAACAATACATTAATCTCAGGCCAAATAGCTGGTGAGGCAATCAACAACATTCGAACGGTGGCATCTTTGACGAAAGAGCAAACGATCTATGAACTTTACACAGAGAAGCTCGCTGGCCCTATAAAGTAAGACATTAGCTAAATGTCACATACATTTAAAACTTGGGTTTGCAAGTAATTAAATACATACTGTAAACATGCATCACAGTGCTTGGAAAAGAATATTGACACAATCACAATTTGTTTATAACAGACTAACAGTGTGAATCTTTTGTGTGTTATTGTCCCATACTTCCCATTACCATGATTAAGCACACCCCTCACAATACAAGTTTTAATCCTGTGTTACCCTGACGATCCAGCCAGCTTCAAAGTATTATGAACAATTACCTGCAGGAAATCAATACGCAAGGCAATGATGGTAGGACTTGGCTACGGATACTCGCAATGTGTGATCTACTTTGCATATGCTGCTGTCTTTCGATTAGGAATTGAACTTGTTCTTACCTATGAGATGACCTACGACAACGTTTTCAAGTAAAAAAACAGTTTTATTTGTTTACAACATCCTATATATTATTTTGTGTACAAGGCTTCGTTACCACAGCTCTTGCACTGTATTGTTTTTAATTGAGACATGCTATTGTTTTAGTTCCTTGATCCAATGTATTCAGGCAATTTCTGCTAAGTGCTTTATGAAATAACACATCAGACTAATCCATTGGCTGATTTTGATCTAACCACTTTTCACCTCGATTTAATTGAGTGAGCTAACATCTTCCCTTTTTATCATATGGGATTAAAAACGCCTTAATATACAAATAAACTTTGAAATATTGATTCATTTTACCAGTGGTATATGCTTAAATTTTTTTTATAAAACATCATTTAACAGGGTTTTGACAGCAGTTATATTTGGGGCAATGGCAGTTGGCCAGAACAGCTCCTTTGCTCCAGATTACGCCGAGGCAAAAGTTTCTGCTAAAAAAATGTTCGCCCTATTTGACCGAAAACCTGAAATAGACGTGTACAGTGACAAAGGTGCCTCACCGGTAAGTACATCTTGGAAGTTGAAACTATTATAAAAAAAATTCAAGGAAAAATAGTTGTATTAACTTACCAAAGTACTGGTATATAAAAAATGAGCTGGGTTCTGATACTGCGGCTATTGTAAGAGCACCACAAAAGCAAAGCGTTACAATTGTCCTTTAAAAATGTTTTACTTGAATTACTGACTATCTAAAGACGCTTTCAAAACAAAGTTGACAAAACTTTAAAATCGCCCAACTGCCTTGACTATTATCTACTGATACTCAGGATAATAATATATGCTTGCGCTCCCGGAAAATTATGGTATGACCACCTAGGTTTGGAAAATGGGAATCTAGATTATGATGTATATACGTCAGTGCATGATAATACCATCTGAATTTATTTTTGTTTTACTTGTAGGCACATTGCAAAGGAGAAATCACTCTCAAATCAGTTCGTTTCCATTACCCAACTCGACCGGATCTACCAGTTTTAAAGGGACTTGACATCACAATTAAACCTGGACAGACATTGGCTCTTGTTGGCCAATCTGGGTGTGGCAAATCCACCACTGTGCAGTTATTGGAACGATTCTACGATGCTGATGAAGGAGAAGTGGTATGTTTCAAATAACAGTGTTTTCAGCAATTCATCTGTTGGTTCTTCACCAGTTGAATTCACATTTCTATTTAAAGAAAATGTGTTGGGTTGGTTGTAAAACAATGTAATTTAAAAATATAATAATGTCATCCTTTATTTAGTTTTTTTAAATAATAGTCTTTATGCTATATCTTTTTTAATATTGAAAATAAAAAGTAAAACGTACAAAACCAATATGTGGACCCTTTTATAAAGAATCATTCTAACCTGAAAACATCTCCAAATTGTTTACATCTGGTCAGGTCACATAAAGTGGGTCTCACAGTGCTTGGTAAATACGATTTTATATTTCAGTGTATAGATGGATATGACATCAAAAAGCTGAATATTAAGTGGGTGCGGCAACAGATGGGTCTTGTGTCACAAGAACCAATGCTCTTTAACCAATCTATCAAGGAAAATATACTGTAAGAAGCAAGATTATTGTTGACTGATATTTATAAATATGTACATATTTTTCCTAACACACATTAAAAGAATTATTTTGCCCATAAACGATTATACCTTACATTTATTTGCAGTAACTACGAATCACGTTTCAATATCACTACAGAGTTTTCTCAAAAAATATAAAACCTTTTTCAGAGAACTCCTGAATAAATATTTCTTCACAGATACGGTGACTGCAGTCGTTCACCAACCAACGAGGAAGTAAACGAAGCAGCAAAGAATGCAAATATCAAATCGTTTATTGATGAGCTGCCAGCTGTAAGTTTGTAATTTTTCAACTGAAAAGTTTCAGGTTCGAAACTGGTCGCTAACTAGTAGGCACTTAACGGACATTGATTGCACCCTGTGGATTATTGGATTCTACCAATTTGAAGGAATGTGTATATCATATACAACACAATGCAATAGCTCCAGTAACCCGACGGTGGGTGCGAGGTAATCTGACGATTGCCCGTGTGTTCACCCCCTTGGTTTTTCCATTCACGGGGATAAATGAATATCCTATACCAGCGGTTCCCAAACTTTTTTGTTGGCGGCGCCTTTTGTAAACTTATTAAACCTTGCGGCTCCCTCATAAAGCCAAAATTTTTAAACTGCATGTATTGTATATTGTATATCCAGACTATAGCATGCATTTGGATAACCACTCAAACTCTTTAAAACTATTCACTAAAGTGACGAACACTCAATTAATGCAAAACAGTTATTTTACAAACCATTATTCGAAAACAATGCCATGTTAGTGAGCAAATAGAGGCAGATAACACCGAACAATGGATTTTACAAGTAAAAGGAATGCTGCATGCCAGTGTATGGGGTTGCACACCAGGCTCATACATCTCCAATTAACGTTTTACTGGTGTAACACATATGTACTGTTTTTTTTGTGAAAAAAAAACAATAATGGCAGCAACTTCTGCATGCTTTCGCGGCGCCCATGGCAAAGTCTCCAGTTTGGGAACCGCTGTCCTATACTATTAAAATAGTCTGGAAAATGTTGTTTTTTATATTTATATAATTTCTTGACATAAGTTAACTCTTGATGCCTCACCCCACAGAAATTTGAGACAAGTGTTGGGTTAAAGGGAGGTCAGTTATCTGGGGGTCAAAAACAAAGAATTGCCATAGCTAGAGCTCTCATAAGAAACCCGAAAATTCTTTTACTTGATGAGGCCACATCAGCTCTGGATACTGAAAGTGAAAAGGTGTGTTCGACATAATAATTTTGTGATGTTGGAAACATTTTTTGTCATACATTTCTAACCGTGACATATGATGTAAAATCATAAGTGTTAGACTTTATTTACCAGGTATTTAA
>CH003245.1:1637723-1715923 GCA_000149265.1 Ciona savignyi | reverse complement strand
TCCTTGGGCAAGTGACTTAGAGGACATCCCATAAAGCCAGTAAAACAATGAGGTTTCAATATAGAAAGACCATCTTAAAAAAACTTTATATCTACATCTTTTTTGAGGAAAAACTTTATATCTACATCTTTTTTGAGGAAAAACTTTATACCTACATCTTTTCATTTAATATTCCTTTTTCAGTTTGGTGAATGCACAGTTGTCAGAGAAAGACCGTAATGGAGAAGATTTTCTTGTAAAAACTAAGTAAAGCGTTATGGCTTTGCCATAATTATTTTAAAGTTCATTTCTGTTAGAATAAACAAGTAAATTTTTATTGTATTTTTGTTGTTCCTTTTTTTTTGTTTTTAATTTTATTTAAGAAGCGCACTAAAATAACAAAAATAGGAACTTATAATATGCAACAAAAAGTGTAATGCACATGCGTAATTCATATTAGGTTATTTAATAAGATGTTATTATCAATTCTTCTTTTCTTATGCTCGCTAACCATCCTTATTTTTTTAGGCTAAATATTAGTACGCTAATTTTCCTTTGTGTCAATTGTTGTCTTCAGAACATTTTTGGAAGTAAACGCATTGATTACAGCATATTGTTAAGCCAATAAACTTTGACAAAACCATTTGTCAACGCCAGTTTAGCACATGCATTATTTGATATTTCAAGTACAGATAGACTATGTAACTACAGAGTAAGTATGAGGCTATTAAGTACAATTCCTAATAATTCTAAGAATTACTATTAATTATTGTTTGTTTAGATTAAGTAAATCTACGCCACCTGACAGAGAAAATCTACGCCGCTAGCGGAACAGTGTATTTTTCATTGGTGACTCTTAGATTATTATCTGTACATTTTATAGGGAACACATTTGGCTTTTTTTCGACAAACGCTTTTACATGGGTGTTTTGGTTATTTAAAATAATCTAAAGAGATAATAAATCATACTAAAACTAGATAACATTACCTAAATATAACAAAACCAAAAATTCGTAGTTTTAACCCGGGGGAATTCCCATAGATGAGACAATAAATTTTTTGTACGGAATTTGATTTTGTAGTGATTATAGGGTCTACCGCACAACCTAATTACTCAAATTCAAACTAATTTTGTTTAATGTTGGTTCAACAAAAGATGATAAACTGGTTATCTTTTTTTTATTTCTGAGGGAAATAGTCCAAGCGTTGTTAATTTTTTTATCAAACGCATGATTTGAGTGACTAGTTAGGGAAAAAAACAAGTCTGAAAGTATATTGTGACCAAAAGAGATATTTTCTTCCTCTGAAATTGTCTGGAAGTTGATATTTCTTTACCCTTGATATTTCTTTACATATCGTGTTCGCGGTTTGCTTTGGTAGGGACAGGTGCATTTGTCTGCTGCTAGTCGCTTAGCCAAAAGTTCACCTTAGGCTGTCTTCTCGTTGAAATGGTCGGCTGATAAATACTACTATATGCACGAATCGCACTCTAACTTCTTATTTTTATTCAGCATTTCTGTAAGTTAGTTTATTCTGCTGGTTGTTTTTTTTTGGTTAATAAAATCACGACAACTTATACCAAATAAATATAGGCCACGGGGACAGATAAGGCGTGGACGGCTATTTTAACTGTGTGAAATGGGTCGAGTTTGTACTAAAAACAGCGGACATTACACCAACGAAACTTACTGTACTGGGTCGTAAACTACGACGCAAATAGTTTTCCAGTATTAAAACACGTTTACATATAGGACACAACTAAAATTGTGTAAAAACGAATAATATACACAAATCGAACCAGCGATTCAACACATAGGTACAAAAACGTTGACAAGTGGTACCTAACATGACTTATTCATATTTATCCTCGTGAATGAAACAAAACAAGGTGGCTACCACACGGGCAATCGTCAGATCACCCCAGTTTCGAACCTTTTAACCGTTCGGTTAAAATGCGTCGCGCTGAACCACCAAAATGACCGGAACGGTCGGACATCGATTAATGCAAGCTCATTCGTCATTTTTGGTTAAAAAACATTAGACTTTTTTTAATTTAATTTTTTTTAAATATATAAATTAAGCTGATGATTTTTTTTTGTTTTACAAATAAATGTTCAAAAGATAAATGTCAAACATAGATTATAATATTTCTTGAGTACATGATGTCATTTCGTTAAAGAAAAATTATTTTTGCCTACTATAGTCCCTTAGATATGTTGTTTGTGAGCTACCAAAAATTTGTTAAAGTTGTAACATGAAAATCAATTTACTAGCACTTGATATAGGAAATTGAATTTTTATATATAACTTGGATATGTTTTGGCGTGTTTTGTATAATAAAATGTTAATTTTTATTTTGGGGAATTTTGATGGTCCACTCAAATATATATTCTGGAAATATTCTGACATTGTTCAAATATCGTATAGTGTCTACCTTGGAAACGCGTCGTAATTCCATTGGCATTTATACTGACTAGTGACCGAATGATTACGACCGATCTATATAACAATTCCTATACAAAAAAACGGTCCTGATGACGTGTCCATTATGGGGTCGCCACTTATCCCGGTAAAAAATAACCAAAACAGCAGTTGTGTGGCCGGGAGAGGAAATGGTGCCACGAGGACCCCAAATTTTGTTGTAAAACAAATTTTGTGTATGGTTTTTTTTAATTTCTCTTTGCGATTTTTTTATAACAATTATTTTTTTCCTAAACGTTTTTAGTTTCGTTAAATTTATTACAATAAATTGATGGTTTCACCCAGGTATTCTACTTATACAAAAGCGCTCTGTAGCTGTATTTAAACACAAATAAAAACTATTTTTTTTAATTCTTACTCAATCATATCAAACTATTTTTTTCTTTGATTGCTACTATTATTATTGAAATATTTAACACTTATATTTATTAAAGTGTTGTGAGAAATTACTGCGATGTAAAAAACACGTTATAAAGTACGTGTTAACATTTAAAAATGTCATAAATAATGCAGAAGTCCAAAGGTCAAACCAGTAAAAAATGTTCTTATTGTCAACCGCCGCACATTTAATTTAAAACATCTTATCCAATTTCCAACAAAAAAATAAGTACCACCAAGAAATATTAAAAAAAGGGTTTCTTAATTTTACGTTAAATGCAATGGCCGCTTCTATTATATCCTGACTTTAGTTTAGAAGAGTTAGTTTAGAAAGACAAATGTTTAAGCTACGTAGTTTTATTGCGTTCGGCTGTAACATAAATCATAATTTACCCAGGGTACCCGTATAGAGACAATGACACATGTAATACTTAAGTAGGTTCACCTGCTCTTAATAAAAAAAAACATTTATTGTTTTGGCTTTGGGCCAAGTTATTAATACGTCTTAAGCCGTAAACAAACTGATATATATAGAGAGCTTAAATAGTCGAATATACGCAAGATACTCCGATAGATTTCACTGTAGGCTTGTACTTGCAGTATTGTGAAATGAAACTACTGATCTTCTTCGTAGCAGCTACGGCTGTAGGTTATGCATCAGGTTGGTAAATAGCCTATAACTGATTTAGGATAGAGTTCAATTTTGTTGCTTCACCAAACCAGCTGTTTTGCTGGTTATTAAACCGAATACATCGCGTAGAAGTTGATATATAGATTGCGTACTATCCAAAAACGCAGAGCTGCAATAGTAACTAAACATCACTTACAGGGCTTCAATGCTTGACGTGCCAAGGGAACAGCATAGCTGACTGCGACAAAAAGGCAGTTTTGACAACATGTTTCTCTGGACAGGTAAACAAACAGTTCTGATTCTGCACATAGGGCACATATAATTTGGGATACTGATTTTGAAGCTAGGTCGGGAAAATTCGGGATCGATAATGTGGTTAAACGGTAAACGCGAGTGCATTATATACAGACCGCATACAAAATGTTATAGAGAAGTACGTAGTGTTCATTGGTTTGGAGCGAAGCTAGGTTAAAATGATTTAATCGGTAGCGGCTGTGTGCTATAGCTAAACGTTTACCGCAACCATTCCTCTTTCTATTTACATCTTGCCCTAGATGATAGCCTATATGAAGTTTAATAAAATTTGTAAAACATGTTTATTTTGATTTGTTCTAGTATTTTAATTGTTTTACCAGAACGCTTGCGAAACTGTCGTCAGAAGAACTGGAAAGTCGTATCATGTGATTAAACAGTGCAAACAGCCGCAGGCTTGCCTCAATAATAAAAAACAAGTAAGTAGAGCATTCGGGTTATCCGGCCCAATTAAAAAACTCAAATGACTGCAACAAAATATATTTTACGTTTTATAACTAAGCATTTGTCAAGAAGTAAAGGTGAAAATTTTAGAGAAACATTTTTGTCTTTCAGAACTCGTACCCTTCTGGACCGTCCACTCAATGTAACAGCAACCAACAAAACTCGTTTTGTACCTGCTGTTGCAATTCCGACAAGTGCAACAGAGAGGATCTAAAATGCAACTTGGAACCTGGTAAATCCTTCCATTAAATACAAGTACTCTATTGCACCATTTTTAGCAAAGGTTAAAACAGATATGACCATTGTGTTTGGGATTCGTTACCTTTCGACGTCTTTGCCAATTTAGATTACAACTGTCTCACACTTGATAAATTTATAATGTTGTGTCTATCACAACAGGTACTTGTGCGAAGCATCCCGCTGTCTTCTCGCACGGAGACTACAGTTGCAGCAACAATAACCTGGAAGGATCGGTTTGCGAATTCAGCTGTACCGGCGACAATTATGCCATCTATCCAGCCGGCAACCAGACCACCACTTGTCTTGGCGATGGACAGTGGAACCAACCTGCACCGTGTTGCGCACGTAAGTTGAAACAAGTTCAACTTTTTGAACTAAAGCAGTTGGATGCTTTTATAAACGTAAGATGACCGTACTTTAACTTTAAACATTTTAAGCTTAATCTCTCGAAATGAGTTGACGTATGTTTTGTACCTTTTGATTTTATAAATGTGCAGTACCCATAAGACGAGTAATATAGCTTATTCATTCATACTTAACAAGTGGTCGTTGCTGCATAACAATTTACACAAGTAACGCAGCTTGATTTTGTGTTCATGATTATAAATAAAGCTTGTTTCTCTAGGTCCATGCCCTCCGTATTTATTGTACGACAGCGTGACCATGTTTCACAGCAGTTTCCCTGAATTGGCTCAACAAAAGTTTGACTTTGGTTCTGCTGTTGGAAAGTAAGTATATTAACACCGAAGCTAATGGCGCCACGATTTACTCCACCTAATACAGTTGACGAATTACGATGTTTTTTTTATAGTATGACTGTCGCAGCCCCGGATGCACTACAGCTATCGGCGTTTCAGTTTAGCGGTGAGCCACACGTTGACAGCTTAATGAGTTTTAAGCAATTGGGCGACCGAAATGCTGAACGAAGATTGGTGACAAATGGGCACAACAAAAATACCGGTATAGTAGTTTTGAATTTTGTTTTAAATGCCGTCTGATTTGTTTATTCAACAAATAAACCTTTTATATAGTAAACTTTTGAGGGTTTCTTACGTGAGACATGTATTTAAACCACACCTCGTTAAATTATATTTCTCTTAAATATACTTTGCAAAACCGTATCAATCACATATATTGAGCATTCTGTTGTGATTAATATATATTTCGATGATCATACCGATGTCTTCGTCGTACCTTTAAATCAAAATAGATCCGACGAACAGTGTAATATTTTTATGGAATCGGATAAGCATAATTACTCAACCAAAATGTTCTAACCATTAAATCCTTAAATTACATCTGACTTCATCTTACATTAATTTAACATTTTCAGCGGATGGAAAAACCAATATCGGAGCTGCCTTGAGATACGCCAAAGACGTGGTGCTAACGCCAGAAATGGGTGTTCGAGATTCTAGAGTTCCAAAAATGATTCGGATCTCGACTGATGCGAATTCGGATGACGATGCTGTTTCCGTGGCACGTCAGCTCAGGGCAGAAGGCATTCTGGTAGTTTTATAATACAATTAGATATCATTCAAAACCTTTTAATTGGATGAAGACTTTGTAGAAACTTTAGAATAAAATAAGATCTAGAACTCCACACTAAATATATGCATACAGCACATACACGCCCACTACTTCTTCAACAAATATTATAAATGTAACCAACAACAATATGTATCGAGATTACTAAACAAACCAATCTACGTGTTATGTGTATCGAAACGCTTGTACAGCCATAAACACATCGTAACACGGTTGTCACATTTCCAGATATACAGCTATATATTACTTAGTTTCGTCTCAAATAAAAATTAAAGTATGCTCAACCATTAAAACATGCGATACTCATATCTATATTGCATTCTACAATATTGCCTTTATTTCGTTTTATTTCAGATTTACATTGTCGCATACCAGCCTCCAACTGGTACACTAGACCTTAAGCAATTCCACGATATAGTGGGAGATCGAAATCATTTAATGGTTATCAAAGACAACAACACAGAAGAAGCAAGGAAGAAATTTACTGAAGATATCATTTCCCATTTTTGCCAAAATCCATGTGATCACGTTTTACACGAGCATATTTAGCTTAAGTTAATCGAAAAAATCGGTAGTTTGCATTTTGGTCCGAAAATAATATTAAAGAACTAAGATTAATTGTTAATGCATTGCAGATAGACTTTATTAAAACTGTATCTTAAAAATTATATATATATGTTATCTGTTTTGAATTATTAAAATAAATTTCCGGTTTAAATTGTTACTGGTATAGATTGTTTTACGCCGATGAAATAATGGCTCACATTATAGTAGTCGCAGTTACTAGATTAGGTGCTGCGCGATCACTAATTTTATTAACGTGTCTCTTTGTGCTTAGTACCTTGCACATGTACTATACCGACTAGTCAGCGACCACTTTCGAATCTTCAACCCTGCGATCATTATATCACTATACCAGCTCAAATGATTAAAATACCCCCATTCGTTAGGCGTTAAATAGTATACAGTGCAAAAATGCCGGAATAATAGTTTCCCCAAATTTCAAAACAAACAAATATGCATTCATCACCCATACCTCTTCCAATTTTTTTTAAAACCCCTATAAACTCAGCTACTCCAGCAGAGAAAGAAAGGAAATATACATCCGAAGTTAAAACTTGTATGAGAGTTAGTTGGCTATAGAGTATAATGAATATGCAGTGATATATTTCTAATGTGAAAACGAAAATTGTTTCAATGAGTTGATCATTTCAGAGATTTTAGCATTTTTTCTTGTTTTTTTTCATACAAACGTGAATACTTCAAATAACATAGATATTAGGTTTACATAGAAAGCGCGAGAACAGAATCATTTCTGCTTTCACAAACAAACGTTATAAACTTTGTATAAGGTATGCTAAGAGTATTTAGGTAACCAGAAAACCCATTCGTTTTACCATGCAAAACATGCAGCGCATACAGTCAAAATGCGATTTAAAAATAGTGGTGCGGCTAACACGTGATTCACATCACCTACTTTGTATTGAAATTCACTATGTGGTTTTAACCTTTCAGCTATTTTAAATATGTGGTATTGGTGTGTTATATTTATTTATAAGCAGGTCTAGTGTTTCGGCTTTTTAATTAGTATTATTATACCACTACATGTAAACAGGGGTCAGGTATTTTATTGAATAATCTAGCAGCGTGTAGCCGGGTAAAGCACTGTACACGGGGGCATAGCTTAGGTATGCAGGGTAAAAAGCTGGAGAGATGTCAGGCCAAGAGGGGCCATCCCGTGTTATCTCTCATATTATGAAATTGTGCGCGGTTTATATAAGAATTATAACAGGAAACACTTGTTTGTACGCGAGGCTTGGAATGCGTTAAACAGAACTCGGAGGAAAAGATTCATCGACTAAGCTGATAACAACAGAAAACTAATAGGATAGGATAGGATATTCATGTGTATCCATGGGAATGGGAAAACCAAGGGGGTTAACACACGGGCAATCGTCAGATCACCTCGCGCCCATCGTTGGGTTAACAGAGCTATTGCAGTGTGTCGTATATGATAGACACGTTCTTTCAATTTGGTAGAACCCATTAATCCGCTGGGTTCAGGCAATGTCCGTAAAGTGCCTTGCCCAAGGACACAACCTAGCAGCGACCAGTTTCGCACCTGCCACCATTCGATTGAAAGCGACGCACTTAACCGCTAGACCAACGAGCCGGACTAATCGTAACTTCCCATGTACAAAATATGAACACATGGCATGGCGACTTAATAGTTCAAATATACAGCAAGACAATTATAAATACGTGCGGGATTCCCACAGACATATAATCGGGCGTGGCAAATTTTAAATATTATTGAGTAAATTAATAGTTAATCAAATAGTAAGAAATTACATTTAAGGGTTTAACCCATTTTTTTAATACGCAGGGATTTATGTAATTTTGTAATAAATATTGATCGAAATTTAAGTGGTGGATTCGGTGCCACCCGACCGCGTATATACAATTTGTATTTTTTATAGATCGCGACGGTCTGTTGATCGAAAATACAATTGCTTTATTATTTTCGGTTCGGTTTTGTGTTTTACCAGATTTCGTTTTTATTTTGTTTTTAATTTCCCGAATTTTTAAAATAAACACCCCATTATAAATTTTTAGGTTTTTTTTCTTTTTCCACTTAATCCAAAACCCGACTCCGCCTCAGTACTGGGTCGCGCTTGCTCACTTTTACTTAAGGCTTAAATAACATCAAATTTAATTAGTTGATTTTGATTTCAATTGTTCTGTTGAAAGTTATTTTTTATTAATGTAAGCTTTAACGGCCACGTCATAATTGTTAAATGACAGGTCGGGCCAGTGATGGTGTGATAGACTATTGCCTGGTATATGCGTATTTCGCCAAGACTCGTGTTATACATGCCGCTTCTGTGTAATCTATTTACTCATTAACGATTTTTACCGATCCAAGTTTCGAACCCATGATAGGCTCGTCACCAGGACCGTTTTTAGTATAAGAGTCGGTATATGTATCGGTCGCATTAACCATTCGGCCACACGACCGTACTCTCATTAACTTTAAAACCGTACGGTTAGTCTGGTGGTTTAGTGCGACCCCTTTCAACCGAAAGGTTGCATGATTAAAAATGATCGCTATCTAGTCGTTTGTGTCCTTGGGCAAGGCACTTAACGGACGTTGCCTGAACCCTGCAAATTAATGGGTTCTACTAAATTAAAGGAACGTGTGTATCATATACAACATACTGCAATAGCTCCGGTGACCCGACGGTGGGCGCGAGGTGATGTGACGATTGCCCATGTGTTAACTCCCTTGGTTTTCTCATTCACGGAGATAAACATGAATATTATATTCTATCCTATACTAAACATCACATTATTCTATGTATGTTTCTATAATCGCCAACTAAAAATTTAGCACATTTAATACTGGTTTTTAAACAACTTAAGCAAGCTTTAATTGTGGTATATTGTTGAATAAAGAATACATAATAAAAAATAAAAAAACGGATTTTCCAAGTATCATAGCTTTTTTTAACAAAGTGATCAAAACGGTAATTATCTTTAAATGCTCTGGCACTTTTCCAAAACTTCGTAAGTATATTTTATATATACGATTGTGGTTAGGGCTTTGCTTACACATGTATGTATGTAAAAATCTCTTTTACAATGGTGGTGATTGACATAGTGATAGTTGCTCTCTGCTCTCAAGTTATAATTTGAGATTAATCTTAAAACGCAGATTTGATACTTATGACATTTAAAGTATGTTACATAATTGTATATAACACACAAGGAAAAAAAATGTAAACAAAAGAAAGATAAGTGTATTGTATTGGGTTTATTATATTTCATTTGTGTATCCCGATTGACTACATAAAGAGATCTTGCTTCCTTTTCGTTACTTCCACAGAAATATAATTTATTACTGTATAATTTCCTGCTGTAATTTCACACTGTTTTGTTATTCTAAAATTCACTCGATATTGTATTAAAGGAAATTGCCGAAACGGTCGTTCGTTTTATGCAAATAAATAGTGTATAAAACATTTTAACAAATAAATAGTGTTTTAGGTCATTTTTGAAGAAAGAGAATGACTACAGAGAGTAAGTGTTAAAATTTAGGTAAAGTAGAGAAAGAAATTAAAAGCATGCGGTAGTTGCATGAGGCCTAATTTAAGATGTTAAATCGTTGTTAATAAATAACATGTTTATTTTTTAGAAGAACCGTTATTGCAACATGCTGAGGGAACCTCGCAATCGCAAGGTAGGCTATAGACTTCAAAGAATTTGAAAAAAACATATGGGCCAAACCAGTTGGCATTTGGGTTAAACCAACTGGTTAACGAACGTGCAGTTGATCGTATAATATTATTTAGCACTGCTGATTATGTTATATTTTGTACATAATGATCAAAATTTGTAGAATGTAATGTACCCAACCCATTACCTCAACAACCCGAAGGTACCAAGCAAAAGAAAAAGAAATTTAAATTTCTTGACGAGGAAATTAAGGTAAAACATTAAATTATGAAGCAGTTTTTTACTTACAAACATGCTTGTATTGACTGCAGGTGTTAAACCCCGATGATATAGAGTACAAAGATTTGCTGTCTTATTTTGAAGCGAGATTTGAGTCCAGAGCACAGTACTGGGAGAGACGTACACTGTGGTTTAAAATGATCAACTTTTTCATTCTAACTTTTGTCATCGGGCTACAAATTTTTCAGGTAAGGGGGGGCCTACAAATTTTTCAGGTAAGGACCGTGATATAGCGAAAACAGAATCAAATTAAACCAACCTATCCCCTAGGTCGTGATAATGAATATTAGTGATATCCCCACATCTACTCAGAAGTTAACCGGAAGCGTCGGCCCAGCCATTTCGTCTGGGGTAATAGTTTTGCAATCAAAAGTTAAATTGGACGAAAAATCAAGGAAATGCAAAGCTGGTAATTTTAAGTGACCTGCATGGATAATATCCCTATGTACGAGACTTAGTCCTCTCGAATAGTTTGGTTGGTTAGTGCGTCGACCTTAATCGGACGGGTTGCAGATTCGAAACTGGTGACCAGCTAGTAGGTCGTGTCCAAAAGCAAGGCACCTAATGGACATTGCCTGAACCCAGTGGAATGATGTGTTCTACCAAATTAAAGGATCGACGTCAGAATCCTCCACAACACACTGTAATAGCTCCGGTAACCCGACGCCGTATGTTAACGCTCCGTACGTTTTCCCATTAACGGGGATAAACATGAATATCCTATCCTCTCCTCCTATCCTAGTATTTGCTCATTGAGAAAATACAAGGATATGTACGTCACAAGCATCTAATGTTGATAGTTTCGCACCTTGCAGTGTGATAACAGTTATTTTACAAGCGTTTTTAAAATAATACATGTGATTAAACTCTGCAAATATTGATAAATTATTGTACTTTCCAGCTGCTGCAATGTATAATAAGATGCTTCAGGTTGCCCGCTACCGGATTCAGTTGTTCGAAGCAGGTGGCATCGTTGAAGACATCGCCGATCTATGGAATGATTATTTAAAAACTGAAGTTGAAGACATTCCCGGGCTAGTTCTTCCCATGTAAACAATGTAGCCAATGTATGAAAATTGATAATATAAAGCTGTTACCTAATCAGAACCAGATATTGGCTGGCATTATTTAACACGTATTATAAATATAACGGCATATTAGCACTAAACGATGATCATATTCAAGACAAAAATTCCAGGAGGTTATTATTTATTTTTTATGGTATCGCATTTTGTATAGTAGGCATCCATAAAAAAATACCAAATTTTGGTTTTGCATAATAATGTTCAATTTAGTTACTTCGAATCAGATACATTTGTACATGCCAAAACTTAGCGTATGTCTAAAGTCAAAATGTGTTATACAATTAGTGGTCGTTACGTTGTTACTTAATTAACTTTTTTCTACCTCTTCATTGGAAAAACACGTTAACCATCAATGTGGCTACAACAATAAAACATGTTAACTCCTTTTTCGAGAAAATCTGTATTGAAAAGTATAATTAACAAACTTGTTTAAAACAGACCGAGATTTTAGCTAATAAGTAGCCTATTCGATATGCTGTAAAAACATTCTATCAAATAAACCATGAGGAGATCCCTGAAGTCCCAACACTATTGAAAACAGCTCATCTGCAATTTAATTACCAATTTTTCATTGGTTAGCTTATTTAGAGATGTCTGATCATCATCCAAAATCCGGCGTGATTAAAACCAACCGCTGGTTCTGGTAATCCATAGCAATTAGCAATAGCCTATATTGTCAGTCAAGAACAAACTACGTAGCCTAAAATAAAAAAAGGTAAGCAGGAATAAGCGCAAGGCGTAATGTAAACGACCATCACGCTCGTAACCGGCATAATTTGTTGGAAGAGGTCAGGTATCACATGATTTTCAACCTTTACATTACCCTGTCTAGTGTAGCCGAAAGATTATTCATAATTTATGGAGCAGATTATTTTAGTTATAGCCCGTCATTTTGTCAGCGGAAAAGTTTTACATTTTGCTGGTCGCCGCGTGCATAAACTTTTAATATCAGGATAAATAGAAGGCCATGAATAAAATCTCCACTCCACTTAAAGCGCAATTTCAAGGGAAACCCCCGAAATTGAAAAATACATAAGTTTTGTTTTAACCCTTGTTCATGGAATTTCGGTTGGGAACAACAATAGCCTGTATGTTTATTTAAATTTTTTCCAGCCAAGTTAAATCAGCTGAGCTTAAAACTAACATATCAAGACATTAAATGATTATGTGTAAATAAAACAACTAAGTGTTTGATAATGTTAGTATGTTGCTAAAAATGGACAATACTTTAGGAGGGAAATAGGAAAACTGCACACTTGAAGGAGAGAAAGATGAAGGAAGGAAATGTAATAAACCTCTTGAAAGAAAGTATGTAAAAGGAGAAAATTGCTTTATACCTTATGGAGGGAAATATGTAAAAAGAGGAAAAGGCTATATACTTTATGGCGAAAAAATATATGAAAGGAGGAAAAGGCTTTATAGCTATAGTATCAGCTAGACCTTACGGAGGGATATATGTCACATTGTCCCGTATGGAAAGTACGTCAACACTTCAAGTGTGCATACAATCTCCTTTTTATTACTGTTTTTCCAAAATCTTAAAAAAACATATTATTCTATCCTAAATCTTTCGTGTCCGTCAGCTAACACATCTATCTACATAACATACGGTTGGCTAAATAACAAAAAATGTACTGGCAGTAAATTACCCGAGGTCCAGAGGTAGGTTTGTTGGAAATTATACGATGTTCTTGTTCGCGATCCTGTGAAATTACCTAAGTGTGCAAAGACACGGGGTAAAAAAAAAACTCGAGTGTGCAGCTGCCGTACTTTCCATACTGGCACATTGTTATACATACCAGTACCGTAGCATTAATAAATCCTTTAATGTGCATTTATTTGCCTGCCAGTATAGAAATGACACATTCTTCCATCGATTTTTCAATTATACCGTACATTGTTAAATGATAGCCTAGTGGAAATATTTTGAAAAAATATGCCTTTGAAAAAAAGATTTGCATTGACTGATTGCTAAGACCAGTTTAAAAAGAAAAAAAAGGTACAATTGATCAATGATTAATGCAAAAACATGAAAATTTACGATAATAATACCAGTTCATGCTGGAAAGCATTTAGAAATAATAAAAAAATACAGTTTACCTTTTAGTAGTCATACAATATTAGGGAAATGAGGTTACCCTTGAGTTTTATTGAACCTTTGTCATCCAAAGTCGATTGGTGTGAACCTAACTATGTGATATCAAACAATGTTGTGGAATTTTGGAACACTGTAAGTTCATGATAGTTACATTTTTTCAAAATTAATTCAAACATATGTGAATAATCCATCGTTGTTTTCTTAAAAGTTAATCAAAAAATGAGAATAAGAGCATGTTCGCTCAGTTCATGTTCATTCTGTCAAATTGCACAGAGAATTCTTGAGGTTTTAAATACTAATTTTTTATATTGACAGGTGAGCAATATTCCTATGTTCCTGATACCAATCTTTCTAATCTACCTCTACAAGGAATATTCACTGAAAGTTCTTAATTGTGGATATGTAAATATTGTGTGGGGTCTCCTTGTTATAACAGGTTTGATTTAATTTACGATTTTATTGCTCCAAAAATTGTCTTTATAAGTTAAACATTTAAGAAACGCTATTAGAAAATTAATATTTTTATTGCATTACCAGCGATTGGATCGGCTTATTTTCATGCAACCCTCAGTTTACTTGGTTTGTTTATGGACGAACTTGGAATATTGTGGTTGGGTTTTGCGATGTTAGGGATGTGGGTGCCTGGAGTGTATCTTCCCGAGTATTTTAATAAGAACAGGTAAATGGTTTGGTGATTTAGCATTGACAATTTGGTAAAATAGGTATTTAATGAATATGATTGCATAACTTGTTACAAAGACCATTGCTGCATTGGTAAATATAATGATGAGATTCTCACAGTGTTTTAGGTAACTCATCAATCCACTATGTTTAATAAAATTAAGGAAGTTCCTTGCCATTGCCTGATGGTTAAATGTGAAGGTATTATAATAAATTTATAATTCTATTTGATTTTTCTATTTTCTGTACAGATACCACTACCATATGCTTATGGTGGCTTGCGCTTTGTTGGCAACTCTTCTTGGCTTTATCAAACCAGAAATTAATCATATTTTTCTGTTTTTCTTCCTGTATCCAACAATCAAACTATCAACAAGCCAAATTTCACGGTAAATTCCATATTTAACTGGCATCGCTACTTCTTTTTTATTGCTTAACCTTTAGTGTATAATCTGTTTTAAAAACCTATTTAAATTTAATAAGCTACAGGTATATTTTTTTGTGTTAAAATAATCGTATAGAAAGTTTTTCAGCGTTTGGTCTATTTATGATTTCTATTTATTTATTTACCATTCACGAACAGTTTTGCGGACAATGATTTTACCAGGTTTGTCTTTATTGCCAAAAGTTTGTCTACAGTTCAATACAAATAACTGTCTTTTCTGAACACGAGATTCTGAGAGTAGCAAGTCTTTATGGCTACATACCAAGTTCGGTACGTCCCTATCGCTCATCATGATTCTACCCGTATTGGTGTAATTTCATTATGCTTCTATGATCTAACTCTCAGGAATAATATATTGTTATTAAAAATGTATCCTTTATTTAATAAAGGCAATTAAGCCCAGAATTCAAGAATTTGTGTCGAAAAGGATTGATCATGCTCTCTATCTCACTCTTGTGTTGGGTCTGTGATCGCTTTATTTGCTCCTTTTGGCTTCATATCAGTTTCCCGTATTTGCATGCCATTTGGTAAGCTTAAATTAATTTAAAAAATTAAGGCTATTTTTTATGTTTTAACTGTACAACCGTTCATCTGCAACCTCGACACCCAAATTATTTAACATTCCAGGCATGTCTTGATATCCATCGCAACTTACCAACTTGGTGTGTGTTTTTCATACATATACGCAATCCATAGTTCACCATCAAAAAATCCAATTCTTGTTTTCTGGAAATTATGTGGTTCGAGGTTTTTTGGATTCTGGTTTGTGTCCTTTGAACAGAATATCTAGGAGTCATTGAATGATGTCGGTGTGGGCCATGTCGTTGATATACTATTTTTAAATGCAAAAAATCAAACCAAGTAATGCCCCTTTATAATAGTCGTACTAACTGTCTTTTGAAGTGTTGTGGACATTTTGTGTTGCTTTGTATGATACAGAAATCAATCGGAGCAGGAGTATAATGTATCTGTGATAATCCTACAACGAAGTGCACATACACATGTGTAAATCTTTTATTCTAAATACGTCAACTGTTATGAAGCTTACAAATCAAATTAGATCTTATGTAAACCTCACTGATATTTGTTGTTGTTGACCAAAGACCAACTAGTGTACTATGAGTTCCAATTTTATTTAATTATAAGTGCTAATTTATGCAATGTTTTAACTAATCCAATGCATTAATCCACCTGAATTGGTTTGTGTTACTTTATTGTTATATTGCGTTTTTTAAACTCAATATTGTGGAAGCTTTATCATTGTGTAGTTTATAGATGAGCTAATTATTGTTGTTTCTTTATGTGTTTTTTTAAGGTAATTGGAGCGTTTCAGCTAAAAAATGCAAGAGTTTTTTGCACTGTTTGGTGAATTTTACTTCGCTTATATTAAGTTCCACTATTTACACAAATGTCTAAAAAATGATACAGTGTTTCTTCACTGCTTCAGTCATGCCTTTAAGTAACTTTTTAATCGGTTCTTATTTTTTACTATTTATCAAATACATTGTTTGCAACATCCAATGCACAACCAAACACTATTGTATTTTTTTATATGCACGATGCCGGTACTATCACAACATAATCTAACTATATAACCTTGCACTTTTTATGTATTGGATATTTACCACATTTAGGTGATGCAGTAGGGTAGTGAATAAGCTAATATTTGAAATTAGCATGCGGCTAGAAACTTTGTTTAATGAAATTGTTGCTAAAAATCCTAAAAAAATTGCTGTCGAATTTTATGACGAAGATATCACGAAATGTGAATTGACGTACAGTGAAGTTGCCTTACTGGCTTGCAAAGTAGAAGAGATAATTCGTACCCACATGTTGATGAAAAAGAACAATTTGTTAACTACCACACAGGAAACCAACTTTTGCGAAAATTATTCACAAAACAACAATTCCATAACTGTGCAAAATCAAAAGGTTAATTTACAAGAGCCACAATATGAAAAGCATAGTTTGCCAGCTTGCACCAAAGTATTATCACAGACCATTAAGAAACCTGTCATTGGTTTGTATGTTGATCCATCATTATGCTTCCCAAGTTTAGTGCTAGGAGTGTTACAATCAGGTTGCAGTTTCACTCCAATGGATCCGAATGCTACAAAAGATTCCAAAAAGTATTTTTTAAAGTCCGCCAATGTGGACGCTGTATTAACATTCTCCTCACATCTTAGAAATGTTAAAGAATTAGCCGGGATTTCTCAAGTTATTCCTGTAGACTGGAATAAAGAAAGTTCAATACAATTGGTTTTATGTATCCTTGCGCAGTCTGTTAAAGATAATTATTATTTTCCAGAGGAGTTGGCGTACACGGTTCATACTTCTGGAACAACTGCGAACCCGAAAATCGTAAGAGTTCCTCACAGATCAATTCTTACAAACATCCTTCATTTGATAAGAGTTTTTAAAGTTACTCCGACAGATAAAGTGGGTATGGTTTCACCTCCAACATTTGACCCTAGCATTGTGGAAATGTTCGTTGCATTATCAAGTGGTGCTACATTGGTTATCCCTGTGCCAAGTCTCAAGCAAAAACCATCTCTACTTTGTGATGTTTTTTTTAAGTTAGCAAAACTTACAGTGATATTTCCCACTCCTTGTCTAATGAGCAGATTCTCTGTGGATGAACTTAAAGATTATGCTTTCTGTCGAAATTCACCACTCAGGTTGGTTGTTTTAGGTGGAGAAGCTTGTCCAAGTGGTAAAACTATTAAATCATGGATACATCCTGATATAATTGCCTCGCACAGCCTTTGCCTAATTGAAACAAGATTTCCTAAATTCTACAACATCTATGGCATAACTGAAGTATCTTCTTGGGCAACACTATATGAAATCCCACTTGAGAGGATAATTTGTGAAAGTGACGATGCAATCCCATTGGGTCTCCCACTATGTTCCACCAAACTGGAGATTAGTGATGTTAATTGGTTCTGTGTTATTCAGTCAAATTATTCCTTGACTGATCTGATGAACACTGATGAATCTAGGGATCTTTCTTCTAGGGTTACACTTACTTTAAATAACTTTCATGACAAGGTTGAAGTAACTGGGATGCTTAAAATTGGTGGTTCTGAAAGAGCCTGCGTTGTTCTTAATACGGATGATAATCCGACAGAAACCCCGACACATCCTCCCATGCTATGCTCAGGAGACATAGTCACTGTCAAGGTAGAAGGTGTTGATTTATCCCCAGGACAACAAACATTCACTGTAAGGGGAGATACAGATGGTGTCCAAATATTTTATTTAGGAAGAAAAGATGGGCAAATTAAAAGACACTGCAAAAGAATGAACCTTTTCATACTTAAGCAGAAACTCGAAAAATCACAGTTTTGTTCGGCTGTACATTTAGTGAACTTAACAAATAATAAATTACAGGAATTTCCAGACAAAAAATCACCACAAAAAATGTTATTGCCAAAGTTGATAGCTTTTGTTGTATTAAATAAACTGGATGGTGCTAAAGAAAAATTTATGAATCAAATAAGAGAGAATTTAGAACCGTTTTTGATTCCAGATGAAACTATATTTGTGGATTGTCTACCATTAACAACCCATGGCAAAGTAAATGAAAACGAACTATTAAACATGTATTTATCTAATGTAGGATTTACGAATGAAAATAGTCTTAAAACAGTTTCGTTTAAATTTCTCACGAATTTATTGTTTCAAAATTGGACTAAAGTTTTGCCTGTGGAACAAGAGTCAAAAACAGAGTCGGGCAAGCTTTGTATCAATGAAAATGTGAACAATTCTAACTTTATTTCTGCGGGCGGAGATTCTTTTGCAGCGGTGAAACTTGTGTCAATGTTAGAGGCACAGTTACCACACATAAATATTGAGCATTTACTTCAAGTAATACTCAATGAGTCTTTTCAAGATGTGGCTAACCATTTGCACAATGCATTAACTGTGGCGCAAGATGGCGGACAGCCCACTGAAGTATATTCAAAGACTACTTTACAGCAACACATTTCAAAAAGAAAAAGTGAAGTCGAAAATCTTCCGCTACTTAAGAAGAAAAGATCTGACAACCGTGACATGTCCATTTTGCAACTTTTATCCATCTCTAGAGGTGGTAAGGTCCGCTATCATTCTACTGAAAATAATTTAAGTTCGTTTGTAGAATTAAAAACTACTTTTGAGCATAACTTGGAACTTAAAGAGACTTGGGTTTATGACACACTAAAGTGTGTTGATGCTTCTCCGTTGGTGGTATTGTCTGAGGAAGAAGGTCTTGCGAGCTGTGTTATTATTGGTAAGCAATGTACAACTTCTTGCCAGTTATGTTTAAAAGCAAGTGTTGTGTTTCTGTTGTATATTGTTGGACTAGATTTGCACTACCAATGTAGGTAAAATAATTAATATTAAACATTGAGATTTTTATTTTATGATAGTTGAATTGATGAGACAATTTTGTTAATAGTAATCGCTGGATAGAATTTTATCAATTTATCTACATTTTGTAATAGGCAAGTGGTGTCCCCTTCCTAATTTTAGACAGTCCTTGTTCAGACAGTCTAGCATAGTACAAAAATAACCATGCAAGTTTACATGTCATTACTTTTTTTGCAGGATCCCATTCGTTTTACATTGCCTGTTTAAATATATTAAATGGCAACGTTATTTGGAAAACTCAACTTAATGGAAGAATTGAATCCTCTGCGTGCCTGACACCTTGTGGTCATTATGTGATTGTCGGTTGCTATGATGGAAACATCTATGCACTTGATATTAAGAATGGTTTGGTGAGTTTGCATGTGGTGTCATGTAAAAAATGCATGTGGTGTCATGTAAAAAAGTTTTAGTCATTGAAAAGTAAAACTTGACCAGTAAATTTTGCTAATTTCATTATTCATCTATATATCTTTTATCTATCCTTCATTAAAATCACCTTATTTCTTTTGCCAAACATCCGCAAACATTAGTTAAACTTAATAAAAATAGTTTTGTTTTACCAATAGGTTTCATGGAGCTTCCACACAGGTGCTGAAGTGAAAAGTTCTCCATGCACTGGGTTGTCTGGTTCTATTGTATACGCTTCATCTCATGACGGTTTCGTCTACTGTCTCAATATTAAGGTTTACAACTATATATAAAACAATGGTGTATTTTATAATACGACTCAGAAATTTGGTCTGTTTCAGTTACATTAACTAAAATGGAATTCTCTTTTTCATCTGTGTTGGTGGGACAAAGACAATCATAATTGTAATGTGTAATCATCAGATTATCTCATAGTCAGTTCAATGCATGGTGTTTAATATTTCATAAAAACTATTTTTTTGATTGATTGGTTTGAATTTATTATTATCTCGTTGATAGAGTCTTGACTTTTAGTCCGACAGATTAGTCAAGTGGTTTATTGCGTAGCCTTTCAGCCGAAGGGGTACAGGTACAAAACTGGTCACTAGCTAGTCGGTTGTCTCTTTGGGCAAGGCACTTAACAAACAATGCCTGAACCCAGCGGATTAATTGGTTTTACTAAATTGAAGAAAGTGAGAATCATACACAACACACTGCAATAGCTCTGGTAAACTTACAGTGGACGCGAGGTGATCTGACAATTGCCCGTGTATTAATCCATTTGGTTTTTTCATTCACAGGAATAAACATAAATATCCTATTCTTTTTTCAAATTTATTATCATCTTGTGGGTAGATTTCCAAAAGACAATATCATTTAATGTATAAAATAAGAGCATTTTCAGGCTTAACATGCTAAATTGTGGATTTTTGTGTTTAAGGAGAAGCTGTTGGTATGGAAACACCATTGCGGAGGCGGTTCTGTTTTTTCTTCTCCATGTTTAAGTGGAAATAAGGTAGATTCATTTCTAAGTTGGTTATCCAAAAGCTGATGTGTTATACTTTTTTCGATTTGAATGGTGCATACCAAACAACATTGTAGTCAATAAAAGGAATGTTTACTTATTTATTCCACAAGTATAATTTTAGTTAACTTTTTAATATTATAGGAGATTTTTGCCAATCTGTTTGTTGGCACACTATCGGGAAATGTATTATCGTTGAGTGCTCAGCATGGGAAATTAAAGTAAGTAGAATAATACATCTTGAATATTATGTTTTTCTTCTTGTATTGACTTAAGAGTATCATGTGGAATTATCTGGAAATCTAATTCATCAATGTCATATTTATGGTTTGTATTGCTACATTTAAGTACTATACTAACACCTTGGACTGTCAACTAAAATATTGTAAGATAAAACTAGCTGGTTCTGTATAGAATAGGATACTAATGTTTATTTCTGTCATCTGAAATGACAGGAAGCATTAAAGCACATGAAATTGTATTTATCTCATTTGTTCCATCAGTTTATCAGAGCTTTTGTGTTCACAATAGAGCAGACATGTCTAGTGTTTTTGTATGTCTTTACCCTGAAGTTAAGTCAACAGACAGCACATTAGCAACCTACGGGAGTTGCTTGTTTGACCTTAGTGCCATACATGAGCTAACCGACATATTTTTTTTAACAAACCCAAGGTCTACATCAAATGTACAGTTCAAAAAGCAACGTTCAAATTGTCTTTAATCTGACAGTTGGTCACCTCATATTTTCTTAAAGTGTTTCAAGGGCCACTGTAATTTTAAAACCCTAGGGATAAACCTAAACATCTGATATTATAATTATATTATTTGTGTCCAGTTGGGAAAAGAAACTGAGTAAGCCAATATTCTCTTCACCTGTTGCTTCAGAATCTGGTTTATTTGTTGCCACAGTGGATTGGAATCTTTACAAACTTGACCTTAATACTGGGAATGTGGTAAGACTGCATCAAACCTAGTTTTATGTATATGTGAGTTATGGATCTAATGTCTATTGTTTTCGTACGAACCAAAAGGTACTTTTTGTTTAGTGCCCCCAAAAAATCTCTGTTTTTTAGTTATTGTTTAAGCTCCTTCCAAGTGTCTGCATCAACTGGTTAATTAATATGTATAGTTTTCCATGCATACCGGGCAGCATAAAAGATTATGCATTGTGGCCAGTTTATACATTTTAGTAATGCCATTTATAATAATACTAGTCTTATATGAAAAAGGCTATTAATTTTTCTCTCTTAGTGCACTTTACAATAATTACCTTTAATACGTAAAAAAATAAAAAAAGCATAAAGTAATTAGTAAAGTCCTTTACAAATAATTAGTGTTGAAAACAGTCCCTTATTTTTTCTTCTAGGCCGTCTTACTGTATTCAACATGTTTTACAGATATGGTCGTATCGCACTATGGCTCCTATATTCTCAAGTCCAATTATAATGCCAACTTCCACCCAACATACTGTTTGCATTGGTTCCCATGATGGTCATCTTTATTGTCTGGATGAAGCAACTGGAAATTTGTTGTGGAAAGTTCCCGCAACTGAAGACCGGAGTGGACAACCTGTTTATGCTACTCCATTTCCAATATGTTGGAATTCTTCTGTAAACGTGAGTTAAATAGTCATTGATCTTAGTTTTAGGACGAGTTTGTAAGGTCGTGCATTGGGCAGTTAGCCAAATAATGTGGGATTGAACTTGGAAAGTAGTCGATTGTGTTCTTGGAAAAGGCACTTAAGATATTTATATATTCATGTTTTATCTCCGTGATTGGGATAACAGGGTGATCACACAGGCTATAGTAGAATTACATCTTAAATAATTGGGAGTAAAAAAAGGCCTGGATAATTATAATTTTTTCAATGGGGGTGGTGATTGTATAGAGTTTTATGTAATGTATCATAAAATTTTCTGCACTAGATTTAGTAATTTTTCGCGTTTCAATGTAGTTTGCAAGGGTTCAATGGCTTTTTAATTTATTACATTTTTATAACCATGATGTTTTATAACGACTATGTTTTATTGATATTTAGATTTGTGCTCCTTTGATTATCGTACTCTTAAAAAGGAAAACCTAATAACTTGTTTTTGTTTAACTCTGAATGTATTTTTATGCAGCTGGTTGTGTCCGCATCGACTGATGGGCTGATCTCAATCATTGATGTCGAAAACGGCCAGCTGGTGGCGCAAAAGAGACTTCCAGGTCACGTATTCTCTTCCCCTGTTTTTATTGGTCGTGATTTGACACGTGATCGTATTGCTGAGATGTCAGATGAAACCAGTATAGGAAATGTTTTTATTGGTTGCCGAAATAACTTACTTTATTCATTATCGCTTTGTTTGAGTAAAACTTAACAACAGTTACCTATTAATTGCTGCATTACGTTTTACCGTTATATATGCAAGTTTTAAAATGTTTGCTAATTGTTGCCTACCCGCGTATGAAACTTTATTTTTTAAATTGATTAAATGATGGTCGTCCAACCGCGTTTCTGGTATTGTTCTGTCGGCAAATGGGGGGTAGTGCATTCGAATTATGTCTATGATCAATCCACTTTGAGGATCTTGCGCATTATAACCTTTCCAAAATTGTCAAAAACTTCTCTATGGAGTAAAACACAGTGTGATCGCTTTGATAACTGGATCGTGGAAACGTGTTTTTGACGATTCTGAAAAATCCTTTGAACGATTTCCCTTACTAATAACTTTTTCACATAGTCTAGTTTTGAACCCATGTTGGGTAAGGCCCTTTTTATAAATGCAAGCTTAAAACGATGTTGCCATAGACTGTTTTTCTTAAAATCCACTTAATTCGATTATTGGCAATTTTGCAAGGTCTTAATTTTCAAGTTGTCAATAATTAGCCGGAAAAGCATTTGTAACAACACGACCGACTTCGTTACGTATATCAGCGTGATAATAATGCAGCAGATGTAGTAAACAACATGACTTGAGCGTCACTGACAATCGCTTTCTCTGTGTATTAATTCCGCGATTTTAAGTCTTCTTATCGCTTACTTAGGCAGTTCTGTAGTAGTCTAATACTCCTCAAACACCTGCTGCATTCAGTAAATTAGTGTCATTATTTCTTGGATCTAAATTGATTTTGTACGTTTTTAAAGCCAAATGAACAAAATCCTAGACATAGATACCACGTAAATAAAGTAGCCTGGAAGCTGCCAAAAAAGATTTTAGTCAATTGCAAAGTAAGTGTTTCCTTCTTCTAACCTATCTGTATTACCCGTATAAATTTTTAGTTTTCTACTAATTCCTTTTTTAGTATTACATGTATAAGTTAATATAAGAATAGACCACAAGACATGTGGCGTGCTATGTTTCGAAGCCTGCGTTGAGCTACTCCGGAAACAGCGATCAAATAACACATGCAGCCATGGCTAAACCACTCGATCAAAGAAGGCGATGTTATTGTGGTGCAATCAAGTCAATTTTACTAGTAGATTTGCTAGAAATCTTTTTTATGGTTTATATTAGATGTTCGGGTTGCAAAAAAAGACAGACGAAAAGGGGCATTGCTTTCTACCTATTATTCCGGAAAGTGTACCGAAGAAAACCAGCTGTTAAGTGTATGTATACTCCTAAACAGACAGGGTAGGCTTTTGCAATCTAACGAGCATAAGTAATTTAACCAAAAAGAGTTTTTTTGCTACCTAGACAAATTCGGGTTAAATGCAAAGAAAGTATCAAGGTCCCAACGGGATATATGAATGTAAGCTTGATGTTATAACAGGTGTGCCTAAATCTAAGTAATACACGGACGTACGGCGTCCATGGAACAACTGCAAATTAAGCAACTCTCTAGCGGATTAGAAGTATATACTCAGGCCAACAAAACTGAAGTGCAGAACCATTACCCCAGAAGTTGTTGTTAAAACGACCAATCGCTTTGCAAAACGTTTTGCATCAGAGATACTACATTAGGGTAAGTGTAAGGGAACCCATATGGTTTCATGTGTATTTAGAAATTAACGCATGCTGGTAAAAAGGCGGAGTAATAAAAACATCAAGCCTATAAAATACTTTTTATATTGAGACGTTTCGTAAGGTTACTTTTTAACATTAAAAATAAAACATTTTTACTTTATTTCAATTTGACAGTGTGTATTTTTTAGAATAATGCGTATTTTACTCTTCTTTAACCCACAAACTTTACCCGATTTTCATTTTCAGATCACTGTTATCATCGAGAAGCAGCATAGATTTGATAGGGTTTGTCTGATGGCTGCGCGCTAACACTGAAACATGTCCAAATCAAAAGCATCAGGTAAAGCGCTTCTAAATGGATTTGACTGCTGGGGAACAGCTAAAATGAGGCAAAGATCAGATTCCCTGCCCTATAGCAGGTACGGAATGTATGGAATATATAAATGCAGATCGCTTACTGGTGGGATTAGTTTCCTTTGCTATATATAACTAAATCGCATATATTGATTTCCGAACTTATATCTATGTTCTGCGTCTAGTGAGAGTTTTTCTATTGTAACTAGTCACTGACTTGTTCAACTGTGTTCTTAAGCAAAGCACCCGGAAGATTTCGCCTGGACCCATTCAATTAATTGGTTTTACTAAACCTACTAAACTTGAAGAACCGCATCAATTACATACAACACACTACAACAGCTCAGATAACCCGCCGAAGTGAACGCGAGGTATTCTGACGGTGACAATACATACTTTGCATAGGTCTAACGTAAGGCGGCGCAAAAGAGCCCGAATATACCTCCGTTTGCAAAAGATATTGAGTCACACATCTGATTCCTACACACGTTACCTCAGTCTGTTTGAAACGTACCTAGGAAAAACGTGTATCCGAACAGCATTCGAACATTTTAACTTTTTATCCGTGTTGAGTAAAATCAGTCCACCTTTGATAAGATGCACATTTCCAATCAAAATAAGCGCCAAAAATCATTTTACTCAAAGATTTTCTTTTTGAACCTGTCAAAAACGTGATGTTATTTAGAGCTGTGCTGTGACGTGTTTTGTTCTATCACGATAATGCATAATTTACATATCTGCACAACATCAATGTATTATTTCGTGCTGCGAAGGTTTTTTCAAGCTGTGTTCCCAAACCGGCGGCTATTAGAATCTATGCAAGAGTTTAACTGGTTACATGCGGTAAAAAGGGCATAATGTATGACAAGGAAGTAGCGTTTTGATGAGTCTAACGATACAGTGTTTTTTATAGCAACATAAGTCCTACACCGGGGATAAATTGTCATTGCGGATATTCGCACCCACCAGGACATATGTGTGACGATTCTATTCATCTATTTAAAATACTCTATCTAGCGGCTTATATGCATGTTTCACTGTAATTATGAGAACAATTGTTCACCGCAGAACGTATATACACATTTGTAGGATACATATGTTTATTAGTGCTCGAGCGTATCAACATTGTAGGAAATTGCTTTTACTCATCACGGTGTTTACAGTAATATCAGTGTTTCCTATTGTATCTTTGGAATTTAAAACCGCCTACTACATTTCACTCGATTGTGGTAAGCACAGAAAGTTCAGTTGAATTAACGTAAACGAAACAGATACGCGCCAATTTACATTGTAAACCTTTCGAAATACGTTTACCTAGGCTGTACAGTGACGACAAAACATTTACAAAGTGTTTTTTACGAACTACAAATATTCAGGCAAAACAGGAATGTTTAAATTAAAGAATATGACATAACATTTTGGAATTGTTGGGTGTAAGTCATCGAAAGGACAGGCTTCCGAAAGATTAATGAAATTAAGTCATTTTGACAGGGGAAGTCGTTAATAGAAGTGACGTAACTACGATTTGGAATGTTCTACCGGATTTCTGGTTGCCTGCGCAAATCCGTAGCACAGTTATAGGAGACAGTTACTTCGCATTATACCACACAAAGTTATTGAGAAATAAACAGATGCATTTTGTGAATGAAACGACGTGAATAGCAGGGTTAAGTAATTTTATCAAGACACTTGCTGTAGACAATAAGGCGGTGATTTTGTTCCTGTTCTGTGCAGACTGCGCGTATTTCCTTTTCGTGGACCTACGCAGAACCAAGTTTTATAAATAGACTTGTTGGTGTTTATAATCCACTATACCAAGCAACCTTGCAACATTACACAGTAAGTTAGTTTGAGGGACCAAAAAGTACAAAAAGATAAAGGTTTCTCCGCATGAAAACTGCGTTTTGTGCGCTGACTAGTGCAACACAGCTCTTTTGTTTACATGCAATTATGTAGGTCGTTAGTTACACAACAGTACAAATTACTAGGCATTGTATTTCAAATGTCATTACGTTTTCTTTGCGTGTTTTTGGCGGGGCGAGCATATTGATTGCGTAGAAATCACATGTTTGATATGGACCGACCACTCGTAAGTACGCAGTGCGCGTGAAAGTACAAGCATGTTATGATTGAATGGCTTTTAGGTTTTAGCGTCTACAAACTTGATCATTTTCTACAAACCGCACATGAGTTACACCAATGAACACATATGCCCTTTCCTGTATTGGGGAACCTTAAATTGCTGAAACGTAAACGGTGCTTTGATCGCAGTTCAAGCTAGTGTGCACTTATATACGAATTGCTTTGGGATAGAATGTCGTGAGCTGTTGGACGCCAAGAGGGAATTGTACCGATTTTAGACAACAACTTTGGTTTAGACTTTAGAGTGTCAGATCTGCAACTTAAGTTAACGCACTTTCCTTTCTTAAAATCGTACAATGCATGATGTAAAGCGATGTTCTATGCATCAGCCAAAAACAGGAAATAGGCGCGCGCGTCGAGGGCTTGTGTATGACATCACAATACAGTACACGCTGCTTGAGAAAGGAAGCGTTTGTTTCTGCATTAACGGAGAAGGGAATTAAATAAACGGGTGGTATGGAAACTACATAGATTGTTTTAGTTTTATTGCTGTGTAAGGAAAAGGAAAACAAATTCCAAGCGCCCAGTGGAAATATGTGCGAGTCAGAATGAAGGGAGTGCCGTGGCTCAAATTTGGGAAGTCGATTTTAAATCGTTCAATTTTAATGCCCTCAAAGTCTATACATCTGCACCGCATCCATTCCCCAAGAATTCAGTATACGTGTTTGCCAATAGAATGAATAATTTAGTTTAACAACCCGGTCTTCATTATCGGTTTTTATTAAGACTGACACCAGTTCCAATACAATACTTAAGTCTACACAGTGTATTTTGTTATTTTAAGTACAGTGAATTACATCAGTATTTTACCTGTACCTGTGCAAAACACCGCATGATCAAAGAAAACTTGTTAAGATGCCTACATTATGATGCATTGGGAATTCGTTGGCAGACACGTGAAGCGTAAGTAATGAATTGAATCAATATATCGACATGCTACTAATCTCGTGCAATCAGAACGACACATCGAGTAGTCCAAATCGTAATTATCCATTTTCGTAGCAAGGTAGGCTATAAAGCAGGTAGCTCGTCATTTTAGGACAAGCCGAAGTTTAAGTACAAATGCTGGAATGGGCGCTAAAAAAGTAAACATCATTGGAAACAGTGATGCCTCAACAGATTACGTTGTGAGCGTTGTGTGTGAAATGAAAATGCAAGTCTTGAGAAAAAGTTTTCTCATATGCGGAAGCATTCTGCTGAGACTTCAGGGAAGATATATATGTGTGACAAACGCATGAGTTGCATGACCTTTACTTTGAGTAAAAGTACATATATAGATAGGCATTCTAGTTTTTTTGCAAATGCGTTAATTTAATGTGCAGCCAGACACATAATTACATCAGAGCATCGCGTGTAAACTACGCATCTAAAGCACCAGCATCGTACATTTAGTGTGTCATTACCCAAATAGGGAGGATGCGCATTTCGCTCGTAAACCACAGCGCGTTAGATAACGTTTTGCCATAAGAAGAAAAACAAAACGGCACCACATAGAAAACAGACCGCGAGTACAGAGGTTATATCAGTTACTGTCAACGGTTTAGGCAAAGTTTATCATTATCTTACCAATTGAAGATTTGTTTTTGTTATCGCGGTTGTGATGTTGAGTTATAACAACAGACTTCGTATCAGCTGTGTTTGTTTACGCAGTGAGCTGCGGATCAACCAGCTACTTGAGCGATGTGGTGTCTTTACGTAAACTATTAACTTTAAAACAGCTGTTAGAACAATTATTTGTCAATTATATCATTGGTTTAACCTTATCTGTGTATAAGCTTTATCTAAACTTAGTAAAAGACACTTGATTTTTGAATTTGCAAATATAGATTTGACTTGGTTGTTCATTTAGGCTCTCACATGTGGACGAGCCGCGACCCTCTTTGGTGACTCCTACTGCCCTCAAACGCCTAACAATCCGGAAATTATTTCAGCAAATCGTTTTGCTGAGGCTAGCAGCACATAATGTCTTGCTTGGCAACTGTCTTGCTATAGGAAGTTTGTATTGAATTCTACCGATCTCAAAGGAAAGGAAAATAAAAATACCTAGTAGAAAGGGTGTTCTAAATGCAAAACTTTGCTAGCAATGCGGATTTAGTTACAAAATGTTTATGTACCATCTCAAATTAGCCCCCACTTATGCAACGTTTTCTTCTTATGGTCGTCCATCATTTAACATGCAGCAGTAAGACGTTCTGTAATATTTATACGCCAAACGTGTTAAGTGTAAGTTCGTTACGTTAGGTTTGGCTCATTTGTGAAGGTAATATTCAATGCACGGATAAGTTAAAGTTTGTATATCACGATGTGCGTTGTAAAGGAATTGTCGACTGTCCCAGGCTATATATATTGATTTAGCTTTCGCCTTGAGTCGACTTGGATAAATCGATGGTAGTAAATGAGAGCGCGCCATTTCTAATCGAATTTAGCACACTCAAATGGGATTATATTGAAGACCAAAATGAGAGAAAAGAGTAATTCGACTTACATTTATGTTTAAGATACGTAGCTTTTGCTAGTTTAAAAATAAGAGAACTTATATTTCATATTTTGTAAACCCAGTTGAAACTAAGGCTCAGATGAAATATGATTGGCCTGGGCATTGATGATGTAAGTACAAGGGGGTTATCTTCAGGGTACTGGGTAATTAATCTGTTAATAAACCGACCGGATATTCTATGATTAATATGCGTAGAAATAGCTGTCTTGTACACAAATTGACATTTCATATTCCTGTGTAAGATTGAATTAATATTCAGATGTCAATAACCTCAACATTTTTCAAAGGTATTAGTGGCTGATTTGAATTGTATGGTGTAACCAGCACCTTGTGCTCGGTAATCAGATTAAACAGCAACTATCACAGTGGCTGCTGATCCGGAAACAACCAAACTTATATCTGGATGAGACAAGCTTTATTGTCGACTTAACAGAGACTAGTACGCAGAGCACGCTGTGCTGTTCTCCCTGTCGTAGACGACCAATGCGTCAACAAGTATGACAAGTGAATAAGCTAGACCTCCCTCAAAAGATTCTTCACAGGGGGATTCCAACACTTCGAACCATACAAGGCTAGGCGGACAGAAACAGTAAACTCTTCAGACAGATTTTTGAAGTTAAATCGACAATGGAAGTACACCGTCGACCAGCCAGAGAAGATTTATTCGACTCCGTAATGCGAGAGATTCGTTGTCTTGACCGTACATCCAGAAATGGCATAGCGGATTACGCAGCATACAGTAGGACGCCGAACACAAATGGTTCTTCTAACAGCGGGAGCAACAGAATGTTGGAACATTCTCGGCCAAAATCAGCTTCTGCACCTCCCCCTTTACCACCAGGTCCGCCTTTGAAACCTGTTCGTCGCCATAAACCACCATTGACTCCCAAACCTAAGGACAAGCGAAAGCTTGAAAGGTCCAGCACAATAGATGAAAAGCGAATGAGCTCAGAGCTTCATGAGATTCTAGAGTCTGCATTTCCAGCCGAGGAGAAGAGAAACGAATCACCAAGAGTACATCCGACCCCGGAACATGAACTCGATTCGGGAGAGCACGGAAGCAAAAGTGCCACATTAACTGCCGGCATGAATCCGAACTATGACTCAATCGACCCTGCCCCAATAGCTTATATCGACGACTTCGAAGACAGTTCCAAAGATGAGGTATTATCGAAAAAAGAGACTGCCCCTGATAGCATATCATGTTACAGCTTCTTCTCCGACGAGAGCGAGTGGGACTTGAACGTTACCGATGATAATGTCTCTCGATGCTCATTGGCTAGCGGCGAGTTGATTGACAACAAACCAAAAACCACGCCCAATAAGAAAAATGCTGGAAAGCGGTTCAAAAAGAAAGCTGCTGCTCACAAGGAAAAGATGGGAGCTCTGTGGGACGCAGCTGCCGGGAATGCTACGGATCAGTTGAAGAAACTTAAACAAAAAAGCATGAGGTTTAAAGATGTAAAGGGAACAACAATGAGCCTGCCGAGATTTTCCAAGTAAGTCACTTAATTTGATTTGTATAAAGGGATTTCTATTATTTTAACGATATCTATTAAATTAAGCTTTGGTAGTTTGGTTTTCATCACTTTATAATAGTAGAATTTTCATCACTTCATAATAGTGCGATAGAGTATTTCTAAAATGTTAGTTAACTACATCATTTGAAATCATTTGGCGGATTTTGTTTTGCAAATTTTTTGATATTTTAATATAAGAACGTGTTGTTAATACCAAAACTATTGTGGTCGTAAGTTAAAACCTAAAACTATTTGCGGTTTTAAATTCTAGTTCGTGCGGAACGTACAAATGTACTCGCCATACAGTTCATTTATATTATTCGAGGTCTAATTGGTTGCGCGTCAAATTTAATCGTTCAAACCCTCGACTTGTCATGGTAACTTTAGTATGTTCTCGGGTTAAATTTAAGAAACCACCCATTTTCGTTTAATAATCTTTGTCCTCTACGTTAGCTCATACTTGATTCCCATTCAAAACCCATCAAAGCCGTATTAAGTACCAGCTTATCAACCGTATGCTACACTTTGAAGCGTTTGGTTCGGCATTGTGCCCATTCTTTCGAGATACAAACATAGTGCGCTTTAACTAAATTTTAACCTTGTGTTTAAGTACAGCTGAAGGATTTAGAAACGTAAATTCTGTAATAGAATGCTGCGATATTTACCCAAATGAAATTTAAAAGCTTTCAGCGGCCCAAAAAGGTTAAAAGGTAAACTTTGCCACACCATTTTGTGTAATCATATATTTTGTAAAAATAATGTTATAACCTAGGTTATCGCCTTTATTTGTTATCTTAATTTTCTACGCTTCATTTACTGGTTTTGGTGCGTTGGGTCAATTGTTGATGCTGCTTTATAAAATATTTATTAAGTCTTTTGAAATATTTCTCTGTTTTCAATACTCATATTATGGGACGCTTTGAACTAGCCTACATTCATATATACCACTTCCGTATACTATTTAGACAGTACAGTTAGTTACCTAAGGTGTACTTTAAATATTAATTTCAAATATTTTTTTTTATTTAGCAGAATAAGAAGTTATAAGTTGTCAAGAAATCACTTAACTTAAGTAATTAACGTAAATGTGTGTTTGTTAAAAATATATATTTTTCAGTGCAGAGTTACGAAAGCGAACATAAAATTTCTGGTTATAAAAGTTATAAAAATACTTAAAAATAGAATATTAAGATACAGTTGGACCTAAACTAACTACATTTTCCTTTGTTACCAAAATTTAAGTTATAGTTAAGCCTATAATTAATTCTGTATGTGTCTGTATGTGTATAGTACGTAACTGCAATGCCGTTAATTTTGCATTTACAACCTAATAGACTAATCCTTGTTATCAAGTGGGTGTTAGTTTTTTTCGCTATTTGGAAGCGTGGGTCCTACAGCGAGCTTCCCGATGTGAATATAAATAATTAACACGCAATACCCGTGTCCTGCGTATAGAAAACGATTATGACGCTAGTTTGACATCTTTGTATACCTCATTGCTTGTACTTTATAAGTGGTGACCTCTGGTTATACAGCTTGCGAATTTTACTTTACTTGTTTGATGATTTATGCGATGATGTAATGTTGCAGCAGTAGAATTATAACGTTTTTAGGTTTAACGTGTAAAAAAGCACTTTTAGAAACTATTCGGCGACGACTATTAAATCCGGAGAGACGGTCGGGAATGTTTATCTTTGGGGAATAAACTTAATTTGATTCACAGTGTCTGTCAAATTTGGACTTTTTGGATACAATCTTGATCCATTACAACTAATAACGTTCGAATATAGATTAGTACACCAAACTATTTATATCGATCATGCCCATTCAGCTTCTTGGAAAACGCCAAATTCTCATGAAGATCCCCACGATTCGTGACAGACTTTTCTTGAATATAGTTTATTTCATGATGTCTATACGTGGACTCATTGCAAATGTTGCTAAAGGGTCATTTGGTACAACTTCTATATTTGTTTGTTTCATGTGGTGAATGTACTTTTAGTGAGTGGCCAACATGGGAATAACCGCAACGTGACTAAGTAGTTTGGGGCATACCGCCGCTGTTTGATTGTAAATCTAAAAATACAATACTGTTGTCTTTGGACATGTTGGACTAATGGGTATCGCTATTATTTCGTTTTAAACTAAAGTACGTATTTACACATTTAAATTCCACCATGCTCTAATAGGTTCTTTTGGGCATATGGAAATATTGGGGATCAAACAAGTGTTAAACAGTGGTATTATATTACGAAAGGTCACATTTCTTACTAACTAGTTCGCTTAGTATGTAATCGACCGGTGCATAAACGATGATTTCAATGCCCGACCTTTTTTAACTTTACCACCAGTCCACCAGCCATCATCGATTACATTAATTAATCTTCTTCTTCGTTGCTATTTGATTAAACTTTTTCTCTATCTTTGTTATAGGGATAAAGAGGTGAATAATTTATCGTATTGATCAGTAGTGTCGAGCGTTGTGATTTGCAAATTTTGTTTTAAAGCGCCCTTGGGATCATTCCACAGTATTCAATCTTTGAAGGAACGCTCGTCAATTCCTAAATCTTTTCTTGACAGATTATAGTAAACTTGTGCCCTCAGTGGAAACACAGTTTTCTAACATGTTAATATGCTTTAGTCTATTACGCCGTTAAATGTATATCAGGAACAATATCAACAAATTGCATTAATATTCGTACAATTTTCCATCCGCTTGTTGGCAGCATTGGGCGAGGCAACTTGTTTCGTGTCGAAAGCGGATGAGTCAAGTATTATTACGAGTTACAGGAAATCATAGTGATGCTGGGTAACTGTGGCTTTCCAGTGGATGGCCTGCATTTTGTTGCCAGATAGACAGGGCTTTGAACAGATATGTATATTGTATCAGAGCGGTGTGTATTAGTTGTAAACGCGTTCGGTATATCAAAAATTGGAAACGAATCTGCAAATTTAATTTTGTAGTCAATTTAGAGTCTATACGTTTTTTAAGTCTATTAAATATGTTTGTACTAATTGTAAAATAACAATATCAGAATAAGCTTAATTGCTCTTTAGTCAGTTTTTTTTTCTACGACCAGCATACGCTCTTCGGTGAATAATACTGTCACCCGAGTGTTAAGTATTACATCATATCGGTTGACATACGACCTTTTTAAACCTATGCTGGAATCGTCACAGTTTGACACTTTTTATAAGTTTAGGCAATTTAAGCGCTATTCGAAATACAGTATCAGTGTCACATTCGAAAGTAAATGATTTAATCAGCCAGCTGTCAGTAAACATCATAATTGAAAAAACACGCGAAACAAGTCGACCAGAAATTGTATTGTGAATAACAATCGAAGGCATTTGTGTTAATGAACCCACGCTGCGTGTTCTCGTTTTCAATGTTTTGTTCTGACATTTGCAAAAGAAGTTTGTACCAGTGGATCTAGTGTTCAAAGTGATTGTCGCAGGGCTAGATTAAGATAATCTGCACCATCAGTATAATGGTTTATAAACATATCGTTTGATAATCAGATTAGTGGGTATGTTAATCCAAACCTCGTTGGGTTTAGTTCCGATAGGCAAAGTGTTGTGTTTAAATTCCAGAGCTTTTCTCTAATGGAAAACGGCATTTAAATGTAACTCAGGGGAGGAAATTCGCAGCATTTATTTAGAAAGCCTCAGTGCAATCTTGTTCAGGAATTTGAGTGTACCATAATCCTATTTCTGACTAATTTGATTGCATTTGTGTTCCACGGCAGTTTAGTTTATTGGTTTATAACGCATAATACGTTAGTACTCTCACAAGCATGCTACGTCGGGTCTTTTGAGTTTGTCAAGGTTAGACGAAGGGACAGAGTTGTATATTAACATCAGTAGTCGTCTTGCAGGCTTGTTGCATCATATCAACGTATCCGACTCGTCTTGTCATCACATTGACAGAAGTCCTTCTGTGTGCTATCAGTACTTGACATTGCAGTGTGTTGGGAGTTGTTACCAAGTTATAATAAGGTTTTTAATGAAGAGCTTAATTGCAGTTTAAGTAGATTTTACAGCAGCCAGTTTTTTTCTTTTTTTTAAATTAAATCTTAAAAAAAAGGAAAGGTGTATTAGATAACGACAAGCGTAGATGAACAACAGCATTTATGATATGCCGTAATGAATCCTGTATATTATGACAATTACAATTTGTTTGGTCCTATTCACCAAAGTTCCTCCACGTAATAATCTGACTAATATCGAGAAACCATGATTCATAGCTCATTCGAAAGATCTCAGAACGTGCCATTGTCCGCACGCCATTGATTTCCGCGGGTTTTTATTATATATGGCTGTCGGTAGCATTAGATAAATGTGTACATGCACATTTGGAATTATGGATGAATTTAAAAAAAATTTAGACGTTTTTTATTGGTACGTATTCCTCTCTTTAGTGCTGTGAAATAACTACTCAATAACCTATTCTGACCTAAGGAATCAGTTACGTCACGTAGATGCAATCAGCATTATGACATAGATAATCGATGTATTTTGGAATCGCAACTAGAAAGGATTAATTATATCATCTTATTGGAAATTCTTCTAATCTCCTTTTCCTCAGTTTAACAATTAATTTGATTGTTTTTAATTAATATCTCATTCATGCATTAAAGACCATATTAGATTTGTTCCAAGGCGCATATTGCTTTGATATTTAGCGTTGATGAGATTTTAAAATCTGCACTGAAACTCTACTGAATCGTACACGTTTTCCATTTGGATTCTTGTTAAAAGCCTAAAATGTCGGCGCCACCGTTGCGTCTCAAGAAAGGGCGACCGTCGATGAAACAACGAGTTGGAAAATATGCTCGAAGGTTTTCACTCACCACAAACAAACTTAGGGAATCACCCGATCGAATAAGCGGGGGTTCTGACCCGGAATTCGGATTTGAATCTTTACCGGAGGTGTCCCCGGTACATTCAGAAGCATTCTTCCCCCGCTCACCCGCCGTTTGCCCCAAGAAGAACCATGTGCAGTTTCAGTGGTTGCAAAAGGGTCGCACCCGCAGTATGGAAGATCGGTAAGGTTGGACGCATTGTTGTGCGTTGCGGAGATGGCAGTGCAGCCATAACCTATGGAATGAATACATTATGTAGGATAGAAATATACAATAGTCAGGATGCAACACTTATGTTTCGTGTAATAGGTTAGTATGCCGACACTGACATATAAGTTGTTGCTTTATGACTTTTCGATTGAGTATTTACTGTTGCTGTTTTTAAAATCTAGAATAGAGGGGTAGGCTTATTCTACAGGGTGTCCCAAAAAAATGACACCATTTTAAAATCACACATTGAAAACCTGTGAATTCCAGAAACTCAATAAGCACATGTGTTGTTCTGTTGACAACGCGTAAATGACAATATTTTTTTTTAAATATGTCAACTCATATGCCTGTTAAATTTCATTGATTTCGAGTTCATACTTTTTGTGATATTTGCATCTTAATTGGTGTCATTTTTTGGGACACCCTGTATTAGTCGTTGGAATAGAAATAATGAGATTATTTCAAAAACGATTTTTTCGTAATTCTAATTTACTTGTATATTCTCTTATTTTCGTCAAGCAAGTGGTTTAGCAAAGTGCGGTGACGGATTTGAATCCCATAAGTCAATTCAATATAGACTGTTAAAATTAGTTGACAGGGTTATACCAAGCTACATTCCTAAGTCCGCGGGGAGGGGTATATCTCTATTTAACTCCCAAATAAAACATTTAGCTTTAGAACTTTAAGAATCTCTGTTTTGACTAAAACTTTATCAGACATTTGTCCATTTTCCCCAGTCGATTTAATTCTTTGTTTGAAGAATTCCCTAACGAGAGCTTCTGCTTTTGCTTACGTCAGCGAAAGTTGGCACCTCTCCAAAAGCGTATAAGATTACAAGTGTCCATTCCAATGCTATGATGTATTTCATTATATTAATCATTGTGCAGTTTAATATATCAGTCCATAATGTAAAACATATACCACCAGTTTTATATTGGAGATATAAAAATAAAGATGTATTTATATTTGAGACTCATTGTTCTATACAATATTGTATGAGTCATACATATATCCTGGTCGTCAATTTGTTCTTCATTGTGGATTGGAGGACAATAGTTGAGGCTGGTAATGTCTTTTACAGTGATATTGGTAATCTCTTTTTAAATTTTGAGATAAAACGTGTTAATACTCGCGATTGAGTTAAAATGTTGACAAAACTGTCATATCGCCGCGGCTATCGCGAATTGTCCTGTTGTTTCGCTGAATAACTGACAATATAAAACTGTCACATGACGTTTGCTTTAACTTTTAATTGTCTTAAATTACAGTTTCGTAACGGTAATCATGGTAAATTAACTTGTTTCAGGTGTTAAATCTTAGTTCGTGTCATGTTTTATCTCCAGTCAATCTGTGTACATTCCTCTTTATGGCTGGTGTAGTAATTTATATTCGGTATACCTACAGTCGCGAAACCTATTATAGTTGATACATTTACATATTCATTCTACACCGTTCGGCCACCAAATAATATATGCTGGTTTGTGGGGATTAACCATACCTTTCCATTATAATTTAGAAAAACATCTGAAATTGTGGGCAGATAAAATTTTGATATCTTTCTATGAAGCCATATAACCACTGTCGTTTTTTACTTGTTTCCTTTATGCTATATTTAAAGTGTATCTTTTTTAATTATTAAGGAGCAAAAATAAAATAAACGTATTAGTAAGTTTATTACTATTTTTTCATAAGAATAATGTCTCAGTGTTCATAAAAACTATACTTTATTTTAAGGTAATAACTTAATGTATTTATTACAGGATTGCATCCGGCAAAAGTTCAGAAGGACCTGCTCTGAGCAACGGAATTCAATCGAACGGCTGCTCAGACGACTCGAAACTTTCACCGCTACAAGAACGCTCCGTGTCATCGCCTAGCGGAGAGAAGGCCGCATTTATAAACAACCAACAGGGGGCGATAAAGTGCGGTTATTTAAAAAAGTTTGGAGGGAACAACTTTAAGAATTGGAACGAGCGTTGGTTCGTGCTCAGAGAGGATTCGTTGCATTATTATAAAGATATGGATGGAAAGCATTTGGTAAGTTACCATAGCCAGCAGTTGTATGGCTAAAACTGATATTAAAAACGACCGCTGAGTTTGACAACCATAGACTTCCTTCTTTGTGTATCATGTGTTATTCATTGAAATTATGCATGCAATAAAATTCAGGCATTTGCTGGTTCGCTGTCTGCGTCGTAAGCTTTTCATTCGTGACAATTGTTGTTTTTAATGCAGGGAAGTCTAGTTCTGATCGGGACGAAGATCAACACACTGCCAGTGAAATCAAAGGAACCGAACAAATTCGCTTTCGAAATCACTCCAGGTAAATCCGTTTGTTTGACAAAAAGTAGTATTATATATAAAATTCCGAGTAATAACGCGCAAAAAGGTTATTCTACGGCACTTAATCGTGTGGAGAAATCATCAGAATGCCAATTAGTTTCTAAAGGACATGAATCATATTGTTGGAATATCTTCAAAATCTTGAAATGTTCAAGGGCCGATAACCCCCAGCATTGACGTGTATGTTTTGTGTACCTTGCTCTCTGCAACTCAAGTGCCTTTCGGTACAAGCACTTAAATACTTGGCATCGCAGTTTACAAAACTGCCTCTGTTGGTGATTAATCCAGCTGTTCCCAAACAATGGCCATTTTCAAATATTCTACCATAGGCCTTAAAGTTTAATTTCCTGTTTGGAAGTCGAGAGCTTAACAATTAATTTCAGTACGTCGATCTAATACTGATTGCGGTCGGGCAATATATTGTTATTTTAGCCAACGCGTGTCCCTATCGGTGGGGTGACGTAAATTACTTATAAACATCTGCTTAAAGCTAGGAAACCATTACGAGGTAATAATAATCTGCGTCCATGTCTGCGGTCCCCACTTAGCAGGATATTACCCCTGTATAATATTTCGATGGAATCTAAATATTGATCATAGGAAGCTTGGGTAGCCCGAGTGGTGGGTGGGTTTTACCACTGGTGGGCAGATTAGCAGCCGCGTTTTGCGTTACATTTATCGTAAACCGTGTTTGGTCCGACTAAGTATGGAATTTGTGTCTTTTCATGAGTATGCCTAGCATGTTTTTAGGCAAACCAGACCTTTGAAACACGCTCCAAGCACTAAATATTTACCTTGATCAGAACTTATACTGTATATGGGGTAATTACTCCTTGGATATATAGCTAGACTGATAAATTCGTTATAACTTGTGTCTACTTAAAAAAAATCAGCCATACGCTTAGGCCTCTGCCATGAATCGCATTTGTCATAATTTTTCGGCAAATTTTACGGTGTCTGGTGGTCTTCGCGGCGTTGTATGTTATTTCCTAGTCGGCACGGGCGCCCCAGATTACTGCCTGAATAGAGTGCTTATTGAGGATGGCTAGACAAGACCTAACGCGTTGAAAAATATACCCTTTATGAGGCTTTGTTACGGCAAGACGTGACGATTGATTGTACCAAGTCCAAATTACCTTGCGGCTGACAACGGTTAATAAAAAATGAAGTATCTTATAACGTACACTCTTTGTCGATCAACGAAATTAATTTTAAGGCGGGCTATAGGCTGTACGGTACAACAGACACCTGCCTATACATAAATAAATAAAACCACATTACAGTTTTGCCTTGTGAATTTAATATGATTTTTCCTCCGTTTTTGGTAATTAAATTTGGTTCTTCGCCCTAAAACTCAAGTTATTGCAATTCTATTAGCTCAACCCGTAACTTCAAAAAAATCAGGCGATATATAGAGCACGTTGACTGACAAAGCGGTCAGTACTGAAGCGTCGCTGTCAACAATATCATCAATCTTCTTTTTTGTTCTGGTCCAGCACTGTATTGCGTATGAAAATAGGTTTTTCCTTGTTACTGTAATAGTTCCATTTGTTAAGAATCATATGGGGTGAGTTCTGAGTTTACACCTAAGAAATATGTGAACGCATTTATAGCTAGAGGATGGGTATTTGGGTCGATATAAAAGCAAGCTGGGATTTAAAGTAAGTAAGCGAAGGGATTTTTACAAAGGCGAGTCAAATTCAGGTGTCCAGTCCGAGGGGCACTAACACGTGACGAATGGTCCGAGGTTACAGCGGGGACCAAAGGTTAAGCAGAAAATAATTACCAACCTTTTGAATTTGTAACCTTAACTCGTAACATTATCCTAAGTCAGGATTTGGTCAGATTTAGGCCGCAGCCCTTTGTGACCTTTATGCGTGTAACAGTAGGTCTATGTATAGATATTTTTCGTGTGATTTGCTTCTGTTTACTGCATATGTTCTATGGGAGTCTCTGGCGCATGCGGTGATTTTGTATCGTTCTTGCAATTGGTCTATATGCAAACAGATTAGAAGATGGTGCAATTTCAAATCAGACAGAATGTATCTTAGAATGTAGGTGGTGCGCTTTTCGCAAAGGTGTCTTTATTGACGCTTGAGAATCATCAGCCTTTCAGCACTTTAACTTCACTTTTCAGTGCCATAGGTTCAACTCGACTTCCTATAAGCCGAAACTCTTTTTCTAAAGCCCAGTTTACCAAACAAGCAAGCGATTTCCTCGTTTGAAACCATTCACTTCCAACCTACCGTGCAGTTACATATCAACAGTGTTTCACTGATAGTAACCTGGCCATATTTGCTTCAGGAGAAACCTTGTATAGGCGGAAGCACTGCTTACAAGTGGAAAAATATAGCCAGACGATATTATTACAGCTATCTGGCGACCTTGTTTTCCTGTGTTAAAATGTATGCGGCTTTGGCGAACACATCGCTGCTGAGGCACGGAGGGATTTTGCTTCATTCAATGTTTTGTTACGCCATTCGAGCCAACTTTTTTGCTCGATTAGTCTACATTAGCGTCGGCATATAACTAAAAACGATACGCGTAATTGCATAACTTGTATTAAGGGCGGTTATGTTAATTCGTCTATACGTCCCGATGCGTAGTTTTACGCAGAATTCAACTTGACCTTTCAAGAGCTTAATTATCTAGTGGTGTAACGGCCCTTAAGCGTTCCATTTTATAATAATAGTGTGTATTACTATAAAGTTTCAGAGTAAAAATATGGTATAGATTATTAAGGGATATAGATATTGCTTTTGATTGAACTAGATTTTTTTTCTTTAAAGACATAGGCTAAAAGCCAAATTTTAGGTTTTACAGCATGTCGTCATTTGACTATGGAATTTTTGAAATTGCGTGATGTAACTCTTTTATGAAGCTATCAGTCATAAAGGCAAGTTCATGGGAAGAGATTAAAGAGCACAGCTGCGGCGGTCGGTATTTCATTCGCCGCTTGTTCAAATCGCCATAAAATTCTTCAAACGACCGAGTACTTTTGTGCTTCGTTCACCGGCCTCGTAAATCGAACCAGGGGTTACCCTGCCTTACCAGTTGGGTGAAATATGTGCATGTTTCGGTATCTGTAACCTTCATACCCGTGGCTTGAACTTAAAACTCTACACTTTCTGTGATACAACATAGAATTTTACCATTGAACATTTTGCCGTAAATAAACACGATTGGATTGGAATTTGCCCCAGGAAACTGCGTTCAGTCTGCATAAAATGCTATTGTCAGGCTTACAGACGACGGATTTTGGAAAAAAATAGTTTACGGGTTTTTCGTATTGTGTGAATTGCAGTAATTATTGTGTGTCGATGTCTAGTTGTCTTGTACATCTGTCTCATTTCGGTTTGTGTTTTTTAGTTGCATCTTATTAGAAACACCAATCCTACAAAACTTTGGGCTTATTCCCACCCTAGGCGAGTTAATCCTCGGTAAATGATTTTAGCTATTATTAGACCGATTGACATCGTAACAATAGGCGTTGTTATATCGTCACAATGACTATTCCTCCGCCGAAGTTTACATTCCACCACCAGGCACGTGTGTTGCAGTGAAAATTAACTTCCACTGTCTAGCCGCCATAAAAATCGTCTCGTAAAGTCCAACTAACCCCCACACACGGCCCGCACAATAACGATCATAATTTCAATGCATGAACAAGCAGTAATCCCGACTAAGTTAGCCTTTTGTTTGATCTTTAGCACACTATGACGGAACTCTCCTGTTTACCTTTTATCAACTTGACTTTGGAATCCCGGAATAGCGAACTGTGGTATTCGGAACGTGCAATTATTTCGACAAACATTTTTATACTGTTTGCCTAATAACCACTATATGCAAAATAGGTCATGAAACGATTTCTATATTTTTACGACCGGAGTTATAGTTCCGAAATCCACATATGCGGTCACACATGCAATTTCCCTGCCGGTCAATAACACCGTCCTCGTATTAGTACTCTAATTTAACTCAAGACTGTATTCGAATTAGTAAACTACACTTGAACTTAAACAACAGATTTATATATGCAAATTGCACGAAGTTCATCATTCAAACAATTTTGTTACATATAATTAGGTCATCTTTTCGCCATCACTTCTAGAGATTCGGTACACCCGCATTAACACCGGGTGTGGCGTACGGAAACATGTGTGCTTTTTTGACGAAGTGCTTCGCTCTTTCTGCCAGCCCAGCCGTTTATTTGAGGCAAGCAGAAGTGCAGAACAGTCCCTGGCGCTTCTTTAGTCGACCTGTGCTTGTTCGTCCGTTGGTCGTATTGTTAAGCCACAGCCGCTTCGTGTGAGCGCAATCAAATGCGTACTAATCAGTCCGGATATTAGGGTGTACATCAGGAAGCTGAGGCATGTTTACAGTAACCAACAGTAAAGGCACATTATTTGAAGCAGTCAAACAGCACTGTTCGGTAATACAAATACGCATTTTGCCACGATAGCATAGTCCCATCGAGCTCAAGTGCTTTCTCTTTATTTTGTAACATTATTCCAGTGAATGCAAATATTATTAATTGCCGTCAGGGTAGAGCAGTATAGGTAAATTTAAGTTTCAGCTTACAGCGTGTTTGTGACCAGGCAATTGGAAAGTAAGGTTAATGTAGATGATGTTTGTTTGTTAAAGCCGTGTATTTCCCTCATCCTTAGTTTGAATTCGTAACAAAGGCTTAGCGTAGGTTCGGTGCTTTTAAGCGATACCGGGTTTAAATGGTTCGGTGTGTTTATTGTGTCTCGGGCAGCTCTAATTTAAAACCGTCGTCGTTTCGTGTTGTTTGTTTTCTTGTATTTGTTTTGTGCCTACTTCAGCAGAGTGGCTTGATTCTTCGACCCAATATCAAATCCGAACTTTAATTATGGCTAATCGGCCGAGGCAATTATAACCGTGTTAAAATTGGGACCAATGCATCGTAGTCTTTCCCGAATTCTTAGTCGTCAGTACACACATGATGTACTGTGCAAATACAGACGGTGCAATAAGAGAAAGTTTCTTAACAAAAGGCGCGGAATGTGACGAAGTTCGAAACAATCCTGAGAAACAAACAACAAAATGGATTCTGTAAGGAACTATTAGAATCAAGTTACTTTTAATTCTTGATCAGATCATGTATTCCTTGATGAGATTTACAGCACTGCCAAGACAAGTTTTGAAAATCGATAAACGTGGTCTATATATATATATATATATGTGTGTGTGTGTGTTTACAACGTGCTCTTATATACAAACTGTACACCTTAACCAAAATCTTCTTGGAAAATGGCGTTTTTACACAAAGCTACACATTCCGCCGGATAAAGTGCAGATTGCGGGAAAGCAGAAGACGCCTGTGGGATATCCGATACCCCCAGGCTGTTTGTAACTCGCATATTCGACATGCGGTGAATGATAACGAGATAGATATACCGGCGAGCGACTAAATTAACTCGAACTTTGGAAAAGGGAGTTAATTAAAGCTATTGTTAGAGTCATGTTGGCATGTCGCGAAAAGCTATAACAATTATCAAAACCGAATACCTGTATAAGTACATCACACCTATATCTCCCCATATCTCGCACTCAAGCCCTATAGATTTGAATAATAGGTAATATAAGTTAATTTTGTTGCATGACCCCTTTGTTTTTCTTACTCGTTGCTTTGGTCTACCTTCTTGTGTAACTCCCTCATTCAGTTCACACTTACCCCAGTTTTGACATTGTAAACAGGGAGTAACTGAACCACCTTGACGATTTACATCTGTCTTACATTGTCCCGGAGTTTTATCTACCGACCACGGCAACATCCCAATCATGATAAGTCTTCGGGTTACTCGACGGTTAGACCAAGGGAACTCCCCTTTGCCAAGACATACCTGTGTGAGCTAACTCGCGGTGTTTGTATTTATAGATTGAATCGCTTGGCTGATCGCGGGCGTGACCGTAGTAGTTTTGCTTACATATCTATATGTAAGGTTCGTGAAAGCTCAAACCCGCGAGCATAGTGTTACTCGATGAATCAATTAAGATTTTGTTGGGGGGTTATGATTTGTAGGGGCGTTTCACCTTTAATGCACTAGTAAACTTATAAATGTGTTATTTTAACATTGTCAATTGGTTGTGCACTATGCTATGTAAAAGTGCTGATGTGTCAGATACTTGGGCATATTTGTGCATCACCAAATTAATCTGCAGTCTTTACTTCGTTACAAATGCGTTCTTCAGAAACACGGAAAACTAGACACTGAGTTTTTGCAGCATTGTTAGCAGCGTATTGGTTTTATTTCAACAACGTCGTGCGTCACGGCAGTACATCAAATCTCCGATAAACCGAGAAGATCCGCTTTATCGGAGATTTGATGGTTAAAAGGACGTGAAAACTTCGTCTTCGCTTGTCACTAATGCCTAATAAATCTGTCAATATTAACTAATAACTTTAAACTGGAACTGACAGGTCTAAGTGTTCTGTCAAAATCAAATCGCCAATAAGTCGAATTCACATTTGAAAAACATCACACCCAAACTGTAATAATACAGCACCATGTTGCAACATGTAGTAGTGGTATTTTAATCAAAAAGCAAACAAAATAATTTGTAACCTGCAACCCACTCCGTGTTTCTATAAAAACTAATTTCAAAATAATTTCCAGTCCCACAGGTGTGAGCTTCTTTGGTAATTTGGATAATTGTCTCGTTTATCAGATAAACGCGCCACCGCAGCCAGGATATCCCTTTGCTGCGGCTAAACTTCAAGTTGTAATAATTCATGCCGTACATTTCAATGTACAGCGACGAAGCGCTGAAGAATAATGCCTAGTGTTGCGACACGCGCGTCCGCTTTGTAATAACCGGTTCCTAACAACTGCGCGACATCAGTTCCGCTTCGGCACGGCAATTAGCTTTGGCAACGAAAAAGAAGTCGTGTCGCTTAGCATTGTAAAGGAAATTAACTACTTTTCCCACGTTTTAATGTCTAGTCTAACTTCTATCCCACTGCGATTTTCTCCTATATATTATTATTATTAAAAAACGCCCTTTGAAAGCGGAACATGAAGTTTTAATCGTTATAAAATATTTACAAAAAATGACTGTTTTATTGCCCGTCATTGTGTAATCCGAGACCGACAATGGCGAATATTTCGATTCGTTGTGGAATCTCAATCCGACCTTCGCCTTCCCTTTGTTTGATGTCTGCTATGTGTTTACTTGTGCGCGGTCGTCTATATTTGCACCTGTGATAGTTGTTTGTAGCGCGTGCTGTAGGGCCAAGAAAGTGATACGGATAAAACAGGAGTAGCGGTCCACAAACAGCTTGTTATATATATTTGCAAACAAGATCAACTCAATTAATTCACGTCGTTAAAACGGAACTTTAAACGCCGGTGCTTTAATTATTCAGTGAAATGCCACATTATTCATCATACAGATGCGTTCGATAATTTAATAAATGTATGTGTTCATGTGCATTGTCTGAATTGATAAATTTTATTTTCTCGGGATTCTGCTTGCCCTCCCTAGAATTTTACGTAATGACGCATTCCAAAAGTTGACATAATTTACGTTCCTGGTGAAGTACGAGAACGAAAGCGCATGCCAAGAGGTTCAAGTTGTTCGATATCTGAAAGCCCCTCATTTGTCATCTTCCAATAAACGCTGCTGTCACGGCCAAGCTGCGACTTTAACTTGATGTACTTGACATCTCTAGAAGGCTTAAAGACACTCAAAGCCAAAGTGTTTAACTTTGAGCTTAGCGCGGCCGAGTTGAATGTCTCAATGCCACTGAAATGTAATACCAGCACGTTTATCTTGGTTGTGTTTAGATTTGCCTTTCCAGATCTTTAATCTGTACCGGCTTATTTGTACGCAGTGTATTGATTTTATGGTCTTGTCGTGTTATTGTAGTAGCATAAAACTCAACATGTCGTTTAAAACGAGACTTGAAAGCCAAACGTTTATTATGAGTGCGAGTAGTGTGGAGATAGAAATCGTAAGTTTTGTCGTTGGTTGCGCCGCATTCCGATGATTTTTGCAGTTTCGCATCGTGTACATTATACCCTTGGGAGACGAGACGCTTTGGTTACAATACGCGGCAAAGTACGCGATTGCACCACCGTCGCCCGCTCCCAGTATTCGTTGAAATGAATGGAATGTGTTCCCGCCCCATACCCTCGTATTAATATTAAACTGGAGCGCCAGCGATTTCCCAGCTGCGCAAATGAATTGTTAAATTGACATACCTCGCCATTTTAGTCAAATTTTAGGAAGTTGGGCAAAGAGCAATACATCACTATATTTGGGCATTTAATTTAATTCACCCAAAATCAACAAATCGTCAAACACCTTGTCTGATACGTCACGGTCTCACGGCTTAGTGGATAAATTTGTCGGGGTTCGTCTGTAACCATTAAAGCGTGAAAATGTGGGTTATCAACTGTTTATACCTGGCTGTGAAACGGAAATGTTTTTATTAGAAATTCTGGACTTGAATTTGTCACTTCGAACGGTGGTTTGTACGAAGTAGATTTAACCTATTGTACCCCGGTCACGTTCAAGAACGATGAAAAAAGTTGAATGAGTCAGGTACGCAGACTCGCCAGGCTGGTCGTTAACTTCTTTAAATCTCAATTGTTCGCTGGGAAAGTGGTTCAGAGCCTCTAATTATGGATTAGGTTGACGCTGGTGAAGGTTTTCTGCAGTTTGGCATATTGGTTGCCGGCGGAATACTCATTACTCAGTCTGAGTTTCACTTAACACAAGCATACCCTCCTTAAGCTCGCACTGTACTTTCACCGTCTGAGCCGGCGAGAAACTCAAATATTGGCTGATGGAGATGCATTGTCCAGGTGCCCGTGCTTTCTGTGTACTCACCACGCACTTATAAGCCACTTTCGCCAGTCGGACTATGGCGGCCCGCGTCGCTCAGTTGTAAACAGACCAGTATCCATCATCTTAACTATACAATTTGCTAAATTTACGCACCAAAAATCTCCACAGAAAGATAGTACAGAGAATAGTACTTAATTACGCAGCCCAGCGAAGTTTTGCAAGATTCTTACTATGCGGTCGATAGTATTAAACTTATACTAAAGTCGAGATATGAAATAACGGTTAGCTTAGTTTTGAGGATAATTGGATAAAAGTTGGTTGTTTAAATATGCACAAAAGTAAGGTATTGGGGTTTTAGTAACACGAGGCGTTCAAGTATACTATACCAATAGTTTAATTTTTAACTCGGATCGGTGCTCCATATCGGTAATATCGTTCAATTTTCAACAAGAATGTCGGTCATGACTAATCGGGGAATATCCGGTGACGTCATTACGAATCACAACCGCACACTTGTCACTTCAAATCATTGTTTGTTTGTTTGGTCGAGTGGCCGCTCGAGCGTGCTCACAGGTTAGTCATAACTTTCAGGAACGCATGTCTTTGTTTGAGAGGTTAAACAAATTACAGTAGTTCGTACATTCAGTGCGCTTAACATCCTCACGCTTTTCTAAACAAAAAACAATACATCAGATACTGTGCGTATCACGGTCACAGTGCCTAATTCCATGCTGGCACATCAAAGCTGGTGTGTATTACACATCTTTATCTATAGAAAGCGGTTTGCAGTTCAAGTTTACTTCCGGTATTCGTGGCCGGACCGCCGATACAATGTAACTCTGACTAAACGGCGGGCGATGTGGGTGTTGGCTTGTGGGTCATGACAAGTGGATAGGCACCGGTTGATTGTGGACTTAAATGTAGTTCCTTTGGGGCCTTTGTATAAACATTGCGTGAATTTGTGAGTTGGTCAATGAGAATCCGACGGCGAGCTTCCTAGTACACCCCGGTGATGTGTATTTTGCGGCTTTAATGGGATATGACTAAGGAACGATAAGGTAACTCGTCTTTACAACCCTGGAAAATATATTGAATGACTCATCTGACATTATAGTCGATATTGTCGATATTAAAGGATGTTGTGGAATTATGCTAGTGCCAATTTTCTATCCAACTTTCATTTTTGAAGCTGATATTGGACGTCATTGTTTTGTCCCGACACGCTTCGTTGCGCTTCAACGGGCTTAATGACAAGGCGATTGCGTGACGCATAAAATAAGGGGACGAGCAATTCGGTGTGGACTTGTCGTGGCCGTCTAGACGAGCGTAACGTGCGGTTCAGGTGCAGATGGACTTTCAATGAAGCCAGACAGGTAGAGGTCGTTCTCAGGGGTTAGGTTTTCACATATTTAGTCCACAGGTAGACCAGTTTTAGCGTTGGCATGTCGCCAAAGAATGACTAATTTTAAAAGGGTGTTTTTGGATTCGATGCGTTTGATTACTTTCGCTGATGTGTCCAAACAATGACGTGTAATTCTGATTACGCTGGATGCAAATTCCAAGTTTATCAAACATCCGCTCTCGTAAACCTATCGGGGAATTTACGAGTTGGACCAAAGGTACCTTTACAAATATGTTGTTGTCGAACAACTCGCTTTCCTTTGTTTATTCTTGCTGGAGGTGGAATGAATGAATGATTTATAAAGCATATCGTCCCGGCGTTTGTATGTTAATTGGCTTTTAATGCGGCGCCGTTTAATTTCAAACCTCGCGTTCCATCGGTAATGTTATACCGTATAAGGAAAGGCGTCTTGGTTCGGAATGCTGGATGCTAGCAGAAAGCTCATTTTGGACCTGTAAATTGAAAACGCTTTTCCCAATCTCTCGATGCAATTTAACGAAATGAAAAGTGGGGTTGTTTGTTAAACGGTTTGCGAGATTAGGTCGTTAAACAGGCTTTTTTGGCGAAAATGGTGATAACGCTTCTGGACACTTGATTGATTATTCGACAAATCGTGGAAACCGTGACAACATCTCACTGAAGACTTCGTGATTTGGACAAACCGTGATATCGAAAGTTTTAAATTTTATAGTGGACCATTGGTCTTTGGCGTCTGGCACGATTTTGAAACGACTAGAGGATCTTGAATGTCTTCTGCAAGCAATTATGTCGTCGAGCTGACGCAATAATTGTTTCGGACGTGCCCCAGCCAATAAAGTTTACGAGCATGTTCCAGAACCACCACGACTCGCAGTAAACGCGATAAACTTTGCTAGAAGCCACACAAACTTTGAACTCGTAAATTCTTGCAACTCGCAACTGTATGGTGACCGGGCGTGCAGGGCAATTTATAAATAGAAAGGGACATTTCACGACGACATGGTCTTTAGCATTGCGGGAATTGCCAACCCGAGGAAGGAAGTATTAGACATCCGCGCGTCAGAATAAGCATATGCAGAGCGGCGAGTGATATATGGTCATACGGTGCGCTTCCTCAGCGATTTTCCGATTCGGTTTAAATTACCACTGCAGTGGCAGGAGCAGCAGCAGCAGGTCGCAAACAGTTGCAAGCTCTGCGTGGATTGGCGCCAAGGTTGGATCTTCAGTTGAGATTACGATTGGATTAACTTTTCACCGCTGACCACGAAGTTAAACGGATTAATTGCACGAGGAGAAAAGTTATGTTTATAAAACCACGTGGGTGGTTAGATTGTAGTATTTAAGATGAAAACGTGTTATTGAAGCATTGGATCGCATTTGCGGCGATTTTAAAAACGAATAAGCAGATAATTAGCCTTCAAACTTGGTTTTGATATCTTGACTGGTATCGTGGTTATAAAGTTAAACTTGGCACGTTTGTCTGTATTATTTATTGGAAGTAGACTTGTGTGCTGTCTTATCGGTGTAAACAAAGAATGATTTGCAATAACAACGTTCTTTATCTGCCAGTGCGGGTACAATTGTTCGGTAATTGTCGATTGGCGCGAGAGCTGATTAGCGGGTCATTGTAATGTAACAAATAGAAAATGTTTACTTTTAAACATGGCAGTTTTGTTCGAGCACGCGCGAGCCATTACGTCACGACTAGCGATCGAGTGTTTACATTTCTTCGTATATAGTAATTAATTCGCCGGCGGCGAGGAAAACAAGAGAGCTAGGAAAGAAAGTCGATGGCTGGAGTTAAAATTCCGCCATTAGCTAGTAATGGTAGGGAAGGAATTAAGGTTAAAATTCGATGGCAATTTGATAATCATTTATTTTTTGAATTTATCGCAGTAGTGAAATGGGTGCTTGTAGTAGTAGTATGTGCCACTGCCATCAGTGTCCAAGGCGTTGCTGCGTGCACCACTACGAGAGCGAGAAGCAATCGTTGGATTCTGATTCATATCGAGCAAATGATTCCGAATATGCCGGCATTACAGAGCCGGATGCCCGCAAAAGAAACCAAGTTTCGACGGTGTCACCTGTACGATTAAATAGCAACAATGGCAGCGGTATTCACTTGGATCAAACCGACAACTGTCGGCGACGAACTAGCATTTGCCCGCCACGATTTAAACGCAGAGGATCGAGCGCAAATCGATCTACTCCGGGAAGAAGCTCCGTGCATTCTGGTCGAATATCGCAGCATCGTCGATCCTCGTTCACGTTTCACAATCCGCAAGACACACCGGCAGGTCCAACAGGACCATTGACTCCTTATCGGAGCAACGGCCGGAGTCTGAGCCCCCCGTTCCCGTCAGTTGAGGCACTTTCCCGGGGCTTAAATCGGAACGCGAATCGTCGTAGTGACTGCGGAACGCTAAAGATGACTTGGTGTATATTAAACCGCAGGCGGGCAGTAAAAGCGCAAAAATTGTGCCCAGTCATAAACAATCGAGTCCACAGCTCGGTAAACTCCCAAAACCGACTTTAAATTGCAAACGTTCGATGACTGGCCCGTATTTACCATTCAACATCGGTAAGTTTTTTTCCTTTCATCTTTTACATTTGTGTGACATGGGTTAAGCTGCTTTAGACTTATTCGCGGCAGAGGTTTCGGTGTACAATTATAATAATTACAAGTGGTTTAGTGCCTGTGCTTAAAATTCTTGGCGATAGAAGGCTTTTACAGTGCTACCCGGGTCACTGTCCACACAATAGCGGCGTGATGTCGTTACAAACCTACTGTAAGTGGCCTCTTGAACGCGGTTAAAACTAGCACAGGTGTCATCTGATTTATTGCCAGGTGTTTTACGATTTAGTAGGCACATTTTCCGAATTGATATTGCCAAATTTAGCGATATTATTTATGTTTCGTTCACGCTTAATAAGGATCCAGTGACAGCCTCGTTATATTTGTTTGTATAGCTGTCTAAATTTGATATGGTTGGCTGTTTTCTCGTAAATCACTATGATATATTGACCATAGCTCTTAAGGTCAACGCCGACTGGAGCGATCGGCAGGGCCTGCTGGTTTATGTTTAATGATACTTTAGCTTCTGAGTCAACGGCAGTGTATATCTTATTTAGACTTTTAACTTTAAGATAAAACTAAGTTTACCGAAATTTAGGAACGTTGCGTTATTCAATACTGTTTAACTTTAACGCCAAACCCAAGCCAAATATAAGCCAAGTATGTCGGTACTGTATTGGCTAACGTTAGATTATTATAAAACAAACACACAACAAATTGCATTGCGCTTTCGCTTTTCCTCGCCTTTGTTTATGGGGATATCAACTATGGCCTCTAGGTGTCAATTTAGTGTCCGGCGTGTCGAATGCATGTTAAAGTCGACAGTTAAAAGGTGGCGGGCAACGCAGACAGCAGGTGCGAGAGAGAATGTTGACGCTACCGTTTACGCCTGTAAGACATTCTTCTTAAATTCTGAGAACGCTTTTACTCCCATCCCCAGTGAGAGGAAATTCTATGATTTTCAGAAAGTGAGCAATAATCAGAATTATTTATCGATGTTATGTGAGTTAGGATCGTTTTTTTTTTCATTCTGCCATTTTGAAGGTGTCATATTTATTTTAGCTCTTTCCATTGAAAATGTAATCGAGAACACTGACCAGTTACGACTTGATACAGTAGCGAAGTAAGAGTAGTTATCGACACTCGTGAGATCGCGCTTTGTCCTTCCCTGGAAAATACCAACACCCATTCACCACGTCAATCAAGTTGGGTGAATGTAGCATCGTTTCACATGTTGCGAACGTGTTGACACTCTAGTATCTATGCGATCGAACGGGTAGGATTTCGTCGAAAAACAATCGCTACACATTGGTATTCATTCAGCGCAGGTTCGCGATCTTTAAACTCGGCATCTCTTATAAGTTCTCGGAAGTCTTAGCCACCCCCTTATTTTATAAGCACAAACTGCAATGTTAATGAAAACTCTTCGCATATTTATCGCCATGCGTCATTTTTTGGTCAAAGTCGTGTCGAGATATAATCTGTTACTATAGGTTGCGTAAATTTCTAGATTTGTCTATATTTTCGTGGTATTTGCTCTAAACCTATATATAAACGAGGGGGGCTTCATTTTAAAGGACTGTAATTTAAATATTTAATATACTATTATACGAAGTGAAACATGATATGGTTATATGGTGGTAGAATATACCTGTATCCTATACTTATAGGTTATTGCTTTTAGAATTTTAAACCATAAACGTTCTTATAAATAAATACATTATATAAATACCGCGTGAGTTCATGATCTAAGTCTAAGTGGTCTTTTTGTAAGTGCGGCAAATTCCTCGCCACTTTAAGTTGTTTCTTCGAAATAACAAATATCGAGTTTAAAGCGAGTTGAAAAACACTTTAAACAGTGCCAAAACACGCGTCGATCTTAAGTGTTTATCAGTTTTCCGATGATTTAAATCCAGGTTGGCAGTATTTTTAGTCAAATCACTTCTGTTGAGCACGACGATAGAAACCTAATCCAGTGGCGCTGATCAAGTGAATAGGATGAGTTTGTTTATCGCCGTCACCCCCCGAATTATGGTTTCCCTGAGTGACTACTAACCCTGTACAGCAACATAGTGTATTTCAGCATGTTCAGTTACTGGTTTGACTGGGTTGCAGAATATAATTGTTAAACCAATTATACTAAAGTACACCTGCAGGATGTGTACTGTAAGGTAATTGCTTGTGAAAACGATAGCCGTGGTCAAAAGCGAATGCTCGGTTTTAGTCGTATCAATAAGGCAAGGCATATACAGAGGTGTATATATCAATAGATCTATAGAAAGAATGTCGATAACAGATTATGATATTGAGGTATTAAATTAGACGGTTCGCGTTTCGATTTAATATCATCACCGCATCATCGTATTCCCTGTGTAAACGGCTTTTAATCGATAGATACCGAGCACAATATATCGAGTATATCGTCCTAACCTAATTTTAATGGGTTTTATAGAGACGTCTACACAAATCCCATTATTTTGCAATGATATATAGCTGCATACTTCAGATAAAATAGTTATGCGGATAGTGGGTATTTTTACAGCAAGCATAGTGTATCGAGAAATGACGTTAAATCTCTTATTCGGTAACACAAACAGGATGGATATACGAGCTTGGTTACCCACCGTCGCGTAATCCTGGAGTAGAAATTGCTATTTTTACCATCCGCTAATAGTCTAATGGTTAGACATACGATACTACTGTCATGAATTTATTTCGATAAATTGAATAATTCGAAAAATGCCCGGTTTTCCCAAGCCGCAATTACGCGCATGTTATTTTGATTGAATTAAGGTAAAGTCTCTCGTGGTTCCACGCGACGGTGAGAACGAATATATCACAATCCAGCTTCAAAGAAGGCTTTACGGCTGCAGAAGAATACCGCAGATATGTATTCCCTGGCTGTCTGGGCGCTAATGTATGTATTCCGATTCGTTCCGGCTTCCTAATCTCGCCATTCGCCCGCAGTGTTGCCAATCGATGAGACGCACAGGATAGAATGCTGTAGTTCGCGCTACTTGACGTAACAGAACTGAAACACAGGAAATGCTTTCACGTAAAGACAGTTATCGTTAAAGGAATTTTACTAGTTCGAGTTGGCATCTTGCATTTTATTTTTGCAATGTTTGTTCGGCTCCTTCTTATTAATTAAATAGGTAGTTTTAGTACTGCATTATGTTTAATACCTAGAGCAAACTTGCGGTTAGATCAGGTGTTGTAAGCGTGGTCGTTTTACGCGGCCTTTAGCGTTGAAACGTGACTCATAAAATTTATAGGTTTAAGTAGAGCATTTGGGATAAAGTAAGGCTTTGGCAAACCTAGTTATTCAATGTTCTAGTGCCCCACTTTCGCATTGGCCGCCCATAACGTCGTGACACGAGATCTGAAAGCTCTAATGCGAAGTTAAAACTATAAACTTTTGTCAGAACAGCGGTGTGTTTCCACCCAAGGGATTAGATGAGCTTCGGGAATTCGACTTTTGTTTTAACGTTTCGAGTTTTCTCAGACGCCCTGCGAAGCGTAAACAGACGGGTATTGAGTTATGTATCAATCCGCCGACGCGGTGTAGAGTTTTAAATGGAAGTCCAAAGCCGCTGTAAATACAGAACTCACAGCAGGGAGGGATTTACTATGCCAGCATGAAAATTGCCCGCCACGCGGAGGGAAATTAAAACGTCTGCCCTCCATTACAGTGGAGACAAATGAGATGTAATTGAATGCCGTCGCACATTAGGAAGGGAGCAGCCAGCAGTACTCCACAGTTTTATGCAGAAACCGCCATTTCTTTTATACAGCTCAAGATACTAGAAAGAAAGCTTTATTTTGTAAATGTTTTGTGTTTGAATACAGATTTAAATACAGATGAATGTTCTACACGCTTTCGTTAATCGTAAGTTATGTTTTCATGTCATTAGGTTTTAACTTAGCTTGCAATTTATTTTTAATTTAACAGAACAAGTTATGATATTTTTTTTCTTAAGTTACCGCTTTGCTAAATTTTGGTTGGAAATTACAAAAAAAACGCTCAAACAAGAAATTGACAAGTTTCTTTTATTTATATATATACGTGACCCTTACCTAGAACTGTTTATACTGTAACCAAAAGTACCATGCTCTTTGGTTAGCTTTAACCGAAAGAAACTACGGTAGGACCATTTCTAATACAGCTTGAGAAAATTGTGTAAAACCGCTGGCTAAGTAGAAGTTATGCTTGCAGAATTAGAAAGTGACCCCCATCGATCATACGCCGAACTTTTGTTGGCTGTACTTTTCACCGTGTGTGTAAACAGGCATTGTAGCTAGAGAAATCTGGAAAGGAAGTGTGTTCGCCAGCGAATTTCCAGTAATCGGTCTGAGAATGCAATTTGCCCTTTGTACCTTAATGCTATCAGAAATGACAAAAACAGCAGCAGTAGACGCATTGATAAGTAATAAATCTAATACGCTTAGCGCTCGTTCACGTCTGCAAGGCCCTCAATCTTTCCGCTTCATATGCTACAATATATATCGCAACAGATGGCATGCATCGTTGACACGTCTGGCGCAAACGCCATTAAAGTGGATTTTATTTTCAACATTGAATTAATTTCGTCATGACAAGGATTCTGCTGTGATTATTGTTCGTCATTTTAGCTTGCACCAGTCGTTTCGCTGTAAAATGTTTTGGATGCATTAAAAAGTTGCACGATTTGTCTCTTAAAGTGGCCTACATCTGTGAAAAGTAATAAAACGTGGTCATCAATATTTTAAATAGTGACACCGCATTTCCCTGCATAGAAAGGGCGAAACTTTCTTTGCCTTCTCTTTTAAAAACTCTGTAATCCCGACGCGAGCTTGGTGTATAATAATAGGAAGGGTGGAGACCGCCTGGCTCATTTAATAACTTCTAAATCCCGTTCGCACTTTCCCAATCTGGCTTTTTGAGGGGACTTAAAGGCCGTAATCCGCTATAGTGTACACAAACGATTTGGATTATTCGGCCACAACCAGCGGAACTGTTTATCGGCTTACTGACCGGCAGTGAGAGACGACGAAGGATTTTCAATGAATTTGGATATCCGTTATTGCGTCCATTACTTTTCACATCAGAGTTTTAGAAGTAGGGTGCAGTAGAGTGAGTAGACTACTGTCTGCAACCATTGTTAAGTTAAATTGTTTTAATCGTTTCGGTACAATGCTTAATCGTGATCCAAAAAAATCTTAAGTGCATATTTCCCTTGAAATCGCGCAGAGTATATTTCCCATGGGTGACCAACGTTTTAGTTCCAATTGCCAAAGTCCAGGGCTCGATACACTTAGCGCTCAAAATCAGAGAAGTCGATAAAAATAAAATATCGGAAATAATATTAAAGGTCGTTTTTTGATCTAAACTTAACACGGAATTAAATTAGGCACCGTTTTAGTTAATCCCTATATGTGCAGGCAGTGCCAGACCACTGTGCAATTGTCTTTAGTACAACACCTTAGAATAAACGGGGCAACTTTTATAACAAACACGAGCTTTTACTGAGTCTGTAATACTCAAGTATTTGCGCTGTGATAAAAAACAAACTAGTCGTCAGTGTGTTATGTACTGGAGAGATTTTAATTATCGGATATTCACAGGAGCCGATCGAATGAAGACAAACAACAACGAATCATACGTACTATCCGCCAACTCGCCCGCCGACATGGAAGAGTGGGTGAAAGTAATCCGAAGAGTCATTCTTTCTCCGTTTGGTGGCGGTAAGTGGAATGGTTCTACTTATCATAATTTTTTGCTAGCTAGTGTGTACGATCGTGTGGCCGAATGGTTAATGCCACCGATACATATACCGACTTACCTGCAAAAAAAACGGTCTTAGCAACGAAACCATTATGGGTTCGAAACTAAGTCCGGTAAAAAAATATATAGTTTATATATATATATTGCTAGCTAGTGAAAAAACATCGGCAAAAGCGTTTATATATTATATGAATTTTCGTTGAAACCGAAGATTGTGAAGGATTCTGTGATAAAATTGTGAACCGGTCGATTTTACGTTAACAACACAATTTTCATCCCGTTAAAGAGTTTGTTCAACGGAGAGAATCCTATTTCGTTCTCAGGAATCTTCGGGCAGAAATTGGACGAAACGATGCGGCACGAACGTCGCCTCGACTCGTCCGGATGCGGCACGACGTCCACCGGATCGAGGACCAGCAGCCGGGGCTCACGACGCCAGGCCCCCATCATCGTGGAGAACTGCGTGGAATTCATCCGCAACCACGGGGGGCTCTCGGAGGAGGGGCTTTTCCGACTCCCGGGACACGCCAACGAAGTCAAAGAGCTGCAGGATTCGTACGACATGGGCGACCGCCCGGTTTTTCCCGGGTATGTGTTACACCGATTTTGCACCAGTATACTAGAAACTAAATATATATTTTCTTTTATACTTGATGTTAATTTGGTTATATTATTAAAGTAAACATGTTGAACTTACATACAGTATTTAGAAATTACAATAGAAGCAAAATTAACTCTTGGCGAGAAATTTTTTCCCGAACCAGCTTAAATAAGATACCTTTCCCACCTTTACGGTTCCTTAGAAATGGACAGCCACCGAAAATATTTTAGGACAGAACAAATGTAATAAATCTTCCTTTTGTAGGACCACGGATGTTCATACCGTCGCCTCCCTGCTCAAGGGTTACCTGAGAGAACTCCCGGAGCCGGTCATCCCGTTCGACCAGTACGAACCGCTCATCTCCTCCGCGAAATTGTTGTCCGCCAACATGACTGATGACATCAACGACAAGAAAATTGCGGAGTCGCAGAAACTCTTCAACGAGCAGCTGAAACTACTTCCCCAGTCGAACTTCGAACTTCTCAGGTAAAAACGGGGGTAAAAAAACTTCTCCGGTAAAAAAACAACACTAAAAGAAGGGAAAGTGGGAAGGAAGGAAGAGGGAAACTGTTCACTAAAACTACAAAAACTAATTCCAACCCTGCCCTACACACTAATCTCAACCCCAGAACTTACACCAACCCCAACTTTAAAGCTAACTCTAATGCCCTTATCTTTATTTTAGTTAGAAGTTTTCCGCCTTTCCTCTTTCCCTTCTTTTAGTTTCCCCCCCCCCCCCAAACGACTTTAAATTAGAATGCTCTATATTTGCGTGACCCAAAAGGCATTTTTATATGTAACCAATATTACTTAATTACACAGTATAAACCATCTCTGTATATTTTTTGTTGCGAAATTTGATAAACAGACTTTTTTTATTCATCCCACAGGTACATTTGTCGTTTTCTGGACGAAGTTCAGCTTCATTCCAGCGTAAACAAAATGGACGTGTCGAACCTGGCCATGGTGTTCGGTCCGAACATCATGCGCTCGAAGCAAGAGGACCCCATGCTTATGATGGCCGATGCCAGTTACGTACAAGAAGTTATGAAACAGTTCATATCGAACCACAAGTGGGTAGATTATTTGCGTATGAATCATTGTAAATGTTGTGCATTCGTGTTATTCAGTATCTCTTTTAGAAAATGACAAGCAAATCTTTATGTTTTTCTTTGTTTTTTTCGGCTATAATTTAAATACAGGTGCATATAAACCGAAATAATAGTTTTCATTTTATAGATGTGTATAAATGTTAACCAATTCCAACCATTTCATACAGAATGCTCCGAAATAAGGTTTTGTACCTAATTTTGTTCCATTTTCAGAATATTCTTCCCTGACAATCCTGAACTGAACCCCGCTGCACCTTCGATACCTGACGTGGCTGTTGATGCGGAGGGTATTCCTACTGATGCAGGCTTCGGAACCCTCACCTCTACCGTCTCCCCCCTCGGTACCTTGGGTCAGCGACACGCCACCGACGACAGTGGAACCGGCAGCCTGGGTCCAACCCCCGAGAACACGTCAAAGAGGGCAGCGCCCCCGGTCCCCGCCCACCCACCGCCGCTTAGGGGAAAACCCAACAAACCGATTCGTCGAAAGATCAGCGGGTTGGAAGTCGAAACCAACGACCAACGGAAATCTTTCTACGATAATGTGACGGCTTCTTCACAGGCGGGAAGTGACGTCACTCCTAATAAAATTTCCTCGCGGGTGAGCGATTGGCGACGAAGCAACGGTAGTGGTGATGCCCCTAGTGTTTCGGTTCCAACAGAAGAATCGTTCTATGTAAACAACGTAAGCACCCCCTCCGTACCCTCTGTGAACGTGTCCGATTCCCCGCGCTCGTCCACGAACGCCGTCGCTGGCAGTGTCTGCGGCCGGGATTCCTTTCTCTCAAATCCCGCTGAAGAACCGCCCTCGTCCCGATCCCGCGTCGGTCGCCCCAAACGCCGTATTCGCTCAATAGATGAAAATCTCACCGACGAAGAATCGAACACCGAATCTGTTCCGCCGGACGACCGAGCTTTCTCCACACTGTCAAGCCACCGAGGCAGCATACCACATGAACCGGACATTCCCAGAATGGAAATAAGAACAAGTGCCCGGAGTCGGTCTGATCTTGCAAGTAGATCTTCCGTAGGTTCCAGCGACGGGGCCTCCCCTTCCATGCCGAAAATCCCATCGAGACCGCACAGACGAAACAAAACTTCCAGCCAGGTATTTCCCTCTACCCCCATCTAACGGTAGACGTATTTAGAATATTATTTAGGTTAAACCAATCGCCTTTCGCAGAACTCCAACAGTCGTCCAAATTCAAATGCGGAAACGGATATGACGTCCGCCAGTGCAGCGGTTCGCGATCGTGACGCCATTCTCCCAAATTCGATGAGAACGTCGCACGTGATTTCCTCAGGATCGACGAGCGTATGCGGTCGACCACTGTCATACAAGGAAATGGAAGAACATGTTAAAATCCTGCAGGTAACCTTTATTTCTAATTGTGTATTCTGCTTTTTATTCGCTGGTAATTATCCATGTTCGATTTTTTTCTTCTGTGGAGAGAGTTCTAATTTACTAAATCGTTTATTTTTAGGAGGAACTCCGAAAACAGAGGATCGAGCACGAGAAGAGATCGCGGATGCTGGAGGAGCATTATATAATGAAGATGAAGTCCTCCACTTCCGTTTTCCCGTCATCCCCGACCTCGGCCGTGCCTAGTGACTTCCTGCCGCGAGCCAGGATCGGCTCGAATACGGAAGGTAGATTTAAAAGTTTACTTTCGAAAAATTATTCCGAACTGCTTATACTTTTTGCTTTATTCACGTTTATTTATAAATTTACCATTTTAAAGTTAAATTAAAAATTTCTCGTCAGAATCACTCCCCGATTCCTGCACAACTTCTTTCCTGGACCAGCAACTTGATCATTCATTACTGAGCAGGCAGCAGAGCACAGATTCGTTGTCTGAACTAAAGTAAGTGAAGGCTGCTTGTGTAAATGCTTCTCTGTGGTTCATGTGATCGCTTCTCTTGGGAGTTCTTTACTTAACATTAATTTTTGCGCATGGTATTCTATACACCTCTTAAAATTAACTTGTTAGAAAAAATCCCAATACTGAAAACCATGTTTTAACTGTTTTGGCTTTAAAGATTTCAAACACCGAGTTTGCCGCAGTACTTATTACGTCGTCGGGTTTCGTATTATTATATCCTCCCGTCTAACAGGTACCGCGAAGAAGTGAAAAAGCACGCAATGACTCGTATCAAGTTGCGCAATGCGGAACGCGGCTTGAAGCAGTCCGAGGAAAGGAATCAGCAACTGCAGAAGGAAATGGAAGAATTCTTCAACACTTTTGGAGGGTAATTATTTGTTTGGAATTGTTTTACAGTACTGTGTTTTTGTGTGTCTCCCTTGTAACAGTAAAAAATCACGTTTCAAATTGCGTAGGGTAGAACACACTTGGGAATTTCAAAAATTATGCCATGGTGTAGTTATGTTTAACGTTTCTGTATAGTTGACCGTACTTTTACACGGTTGTGATTAATTTAAAAATAGGTGATATGTCCGTATTTTTTTTTATATCTGCAATTGTTTTTAAGTAGATTTTCCTCTACGATTTTGTCGACCTATTCTAATTTTAATACCAACAATTTTAAAATTAGAACCTATGGACCCTTCGACAGGTCCGTATCTGTATGCCGACCTAACGATCATTTAATTATTTTGCAGGATGCTGGCAAACAATATGTAGTTGTCAAATCTTCCCCCCCATCAAGTTACTGTTCTACAATTTGCCGCTGGGCGGTGAAGACTTATTTTAGCGATTTATTGTGCAATCATTACTTATCCATTCGGGGATACATCGTGGGACCTCGTTCCGTGCTCGTTGCCGTATACAATGGAATCCCCCATTTAGTTCAGTCATATACAATGTGATTACCGCGTAGCTCAGGACGGACTGGTGAACGCCGTCGTAATCCACGCGCGCTGTCGTTCTTTGGTTCCAAACCACCATGCAAACCAACGATGTAAAATTTTTGTTCAGTATTCTATCCACGCTGCTGGTGTACTACTGACTACTTGTTCGCTGTGTTTCGGCCGAGGCCGACTATTTAGACGGATCACGCTTTATTTCTTCCATATGCTGCACTGTCGCCCGTGGCCCTTCAAGGCAAGTGGGCCTTCCAAGGAACAACACGCACTGTGTGGAAAACGACTGTGCAACTGCTCCACAAAATGCATGCCGTTTCGTGGCTACTTTATTCTTTGTATTTATTCGATAAAACCGTAAACTTTTTCCCAATAGGTCGAGCTCTTGTTGTTAACAGTGTTTCGCCGTGCGTGCATTCCACTTTCAAGTTTCATTTCCGGTATGATCGAAATAAAACGTTTAAACTAGCATCTTGTTTTGATATATTTAAAGTATACTGAAAAACAAATTGGGAGTGTGTAATAAACATTGCAAAGTAGACCTCATAAAGGATTAAAGGTATATGGCTAATCTGGCTCAAGTTAGGCGGGGCTTCTTATTACACTTTTTACCTCATCCTAACTAAACCATTATTTATGGTTACTAACAATGCATCTTGCATTCCAAACAAGTGCCTGAACTTATACTTAAAGCGTTAAAACCAAAACCAGCAAAATCACAAAGGTACACGGTGACGTCATTGATCGTCCCTGATCGCTGATGTAAAACGATATAACGCATCTGCTATTTTTCCATTCAAGGGGATAACATAAATATGCTTTATCATAAAGCGGTATAAATACACAGCTGCTGTTGTTTGATTACCTTATACCGATGCGTATATCAAAAGTACACTTACAGAAGGGCATAGGATAAATAGGCACATTTATGGCAATTTGAATATGTTTAATATAGGCTACTATTTAAGGAGAAGGGTATTTAGACTTCCGAGCATTTAAATCCAGGTTAAAAATAAGTGTGCTTTTTTTTCTAAATTGTCATCGGAAAAACTTAAAAATACGCGTTACCAGCTGTAATTACATACAAATATACGGTTGTAAATATATACAAGTTAAAATAAATATACTTTTTAGCTGCAACAAACTATCTGGAACGCCAGATACCCAACATGAATCTGACAATAACATATATTGTGTAATAAACAGGAATAACAAGATCGGTAGGCTGTGTTACCTTATAGGGACTAAATGATCTGTGTATACAATACAAAACTTGTGGTTAGTTACCCTACTTGCATAAACATATAACCTACAAAACATGTTTTACAAATAGCGGTGAATAAACAAGTGGTTTCTAATGCTCTCTAGTTTTGTATCGTTTTTTTTTAATTATTTAAAATGAAATTTTCGTGTGTGACTAAAAAAACACCAAAAATGAAATATTTATATGCTCTTGATAGCAAGGTTGAATCAATAACAAAAAGTAATTTATCAAAAAAGAACAGTCAACTCAAAAGTTTTACTGTTTTTTATTTATAAGGGCAGCACTGTGTTTTCAACTTAATTTTGTACATCAACTAAAAGGTCTGCACGAACGAACACTTAATTATTTACAGGAAAGTTAAAGGAAAATATGATGTCAGCTGATGTATAGTTGATAATTTCTCCGAAAAAACAACTGTGCACTGGTGACTACCTTTGTATCGTATAATATTATATTTCTGACGGTCTTGTGCATGTTTAGTTGCTGTTTATTGTTACATTGGTAGACGCCTGAAGTGTACACTATTATACAAGCGACGTGCTTGTTGCACCGATCTAGAAAGTAGCGATTATGTACGACATTGATCATGTATTCCTAGTCGTTTTGGTTGACGTTGTAATAATAGATTACAAACAAAATCTAACCAATCCCCCCCCTCCTCTCAGCAATTATAACTATATTGATAGGGGACTATATGTAAGTTAAGGTAGTTTCAACAAATAATCATGAACTTCTTTAGTCTGTGGTTCATTGTCTGTGGTTTGATCACGTCTGTATCAGGTAAGAGTTTTAAACGAGGTTATTTTGTAATTTTTACCGTCACGAAATTTCAGAAGTGCAGGCTTCGACAAGCGGAAGTTTTAACTTGTATCTTTCATCTGATTCTCCGAAGAAAAGGGCGTTTGTCATCTACAAGTTGTGTCTGGATTCTGTACCGGTTTTCGCGGACGCAACAGTTCGGATAGAAGATCCCGACCTACCACACAAATTTAAGGTCACGGTGGAAGAAATTAGAATAAACGGACTTTGGGTTGAATTGGAACGAACAGACCAGTCCACAGGCTGGGAAACGGATCTTATTATCGATTGGCGGTTTTACCCAAGTTAGTAAATTCTTTTTGACAACAGAAAAGGACACGTGATGATTACTCCAATTATATTCTGTCTGCTTACATTCATATGTGTGTAAGTTATAGCCCAGATTAGCCACGACTATATGTAAAAAAATTACAATGCTCTGTTACCTAACAACCGTGGGTTTCCACACAAAAAATGGTGTTTTCACACAAAATACTAAATAAAAAACACAATAAAAACATAAAAACATAAAAAATTAAATTAATTTTATATTATTGCGGGCTTTTCGGGGATACTTTAATTAATGTATTTTTAAGTGTTATTTAATTCTTTTTTTTAATTTGAAAGGAATTACCGTTTCCAGATCTTAGACATCAAAAAACTAAGAATATCGACAATAAAACGTTTAAAATGCGAGAAATAGTGGAGTTTTCCTGGCTTTATTTTCCACATTTTGGCACTGCAAACCTATAATACATATTAACTAACACTTATGAAAAGTTTATTTTCATTTATTCTATGAGTTAAAGCAGATTGATCACTGCATGGTTTGTGTGCGATAGAGTTATCGTTTGTGCTTTTCTCATTTTATTTACAACAACTTTCCTTACAATATAAAGTGAAAGTTTCTTACCTGTTCCGAAAGATCGGCTCTTTTTTAGAATAATCGGTGCTGAACAGTCAAAAAACGGCCTTCGTGCCTTATTTTCTCGGGTCTGTCGTTAACTCAGAATTTTTCACTGACTGCAGAAACAAACGGTCGTTATGAACTTAGTATAAGATTAGATAACCGGTATTAGGTAAGAATAGGATAGAACATTCATGTTTACTTTAACCAAGGACAATCTCGTCAGATCACCTCGCGCCCATCGTCGTGTTACCGCGGAGCTATTTTGCAGTGTGTTGTGTATCATTCACACGTTCCTTCAATTTGGTAGAACCCATTTATTCGCTGGGTTCAGGCATTTTCCGTTAAGTTGCCCAAGTACACAACGAACTAGCTATAGCAACCTTTCGGTTGAAAGGCTTTGCACTAAACCGCCAATCTAAGCGGTCGGGTAACACGTTCGCTTCGTTAGGAAATATAGATAAACAGTTATAACAAGGATTCGGTAATTAGGGAACCCATTAGTTTTTTTGCTGAAACAAATGTGTTACTTCCGCGGGTGAAGTAACGGGGTTGCTTTGGTTTGAAAATAACTCGTATCGAATAAATGAACGGACAGTTTGTTTCCTCGAATTATAATTTGCGATCAGGGTTCAAACGGTTACAGATGCGGAACGGAGGGGTGCAGGGACAATATTAGGTGATACGGGAACGATTTGGACGGAGATACGGGGATGATACGGTTTTCTGTGAATTAAAAATAAAGGGACCAAAATCAATAATTGACGGGTGTACGTATGAAATAGTAAACAATTACACTCACCAAACTTTGGCTTTAGAACCGCAACGGAAAAATACGGTATCAGATAAATTACTGTGCTGCAGACTGTACGGTGACTGAATCAAAAAGAAAGCATGTTTTAACACGCGGTCGGGTATGGATATTGTCACACAAACTACCACTGTGACGTAATTTGGTTGTGGTGCAATTTATGATTTATAATAGACATCAAATAAACATTAATTGGTCGAGATATCTTACAAAATGTTAAACAAGTTTTATACAACATACCAGGATGGGTTGGTTAACTAGAACACCCAATCGTTTCTTAATGCATAAACATTTCAAGTGGAACTTATTTATTTGTGTAGCTTGAATTTGAGAACCAAATGACGTATGATTAAAAAAAATTAATACAGATGGTCTAAATATGTTACAATTACAGTTTTGGACGGGAAAGAGTGGTATATACCGGGTAATGGCTTTATGTACCGTGTATTGTCATCTTGGATGAGTTACAACGCCTCTCAAGTAGCTTGTCGCAATATTAACTCGACTTTAGCTGTGGCTGGTGTAAAAGACATCAATGTACGAGAGTGAGTGAAGTTGCATATACGTACATACATCATTTTTTTAATTCCAATGTCACCCATTTATGTTTGTATCATAACACATACAAGAATAAACTTATTGTATACACGAACAAACCATATAATGCAAGACATGGACTTGAAATCGATACTATTTTACTCCGAAGGAAAATCTTTACCTACAACAGAGCGAAGTTTCCTGGGCAAACATTGTTCCGCAGCAGGCTTTGGATAGGATTCACCGACCGCGCACAAGAAGGCCAATGGGTTTGGGAAGACGGAATTCCGCTTCTGAGTAGCCCAGCTAACTGGTATCTTGATAACCCAGCCGGAGGAACGTTACAGAATTGTGGAGAAATTTATGATGGTCAATTGAACGATTATTTATGCGATTCAGCCGATACGACACGCCCGTTGTGTGAACGCGCTTTCGCAGTATAAACTTTATTTGTATAGACCCACTTTTACATTATACAGCACATTTATTTAAATATATTGGTACCTGGATATAGCTTTCTATAAAAATCAGTCACTATAAAATTCGTAACTTTAATGGTTTTCCGATTTATTAAAATGGATTTGTATGTGTATAATTTAGAAAGGAGATGCATTATACTGTAGTCCAATAAAAGCATGTCTGACAAATAACAATTTGTATTTCTTTTTTTATCCTTTCTTTCTGTAAGTACTTTTGTGCGCCGAAAGTTACACACTGGAAGAGGTGACTTTTTTAGGGTATGGTGTGGCGTGGTTGGTGTGAATAAAAATATTAATTTTTTGTACGATAAAAATTTACGTTACATTTAAAAGTTGCATGAACAGATTATCATTTCTATACTATGATGAGCATTCTTTAACACAATATAGAAAACTTGATCAAATACTGGTAAGTTTAATTACATACGAAGGGTTGCTAGTCGGTTGTATCTACCAACATTGTCAGAACCAGAGTATTAATTATAAATTGAAGGAACTTGTGATTCATAAATTGAAGGAACGTCTGATTCATACACAACACAATGTAATATCTCCGGTAACCCGACGTTCGGCGCGAGTTGATCTGACGATTGCCCGTGTTTTAACGTCCCCCTTGGTTTTCCCATTCACTGCGATAAACATGAATATCATATCACTGCTCACTAAAATTACAAAAACTAATTTAAACCCTGACCTAAACACTAATCTCAACCCAAGAACAAACCCTAACTCCAATCCCATGTTTCAAACTAACTCTTATGTCAAAATCTTTTTTTTAGTGTGCAGTTTCTTCTTTCCCTTCTTCCCACTTTCCCTTTTTTAGGTTTTCCCCATGTTTTACATTGAGTTTTTTTTTACCCTAGTATGCGTTTTGCGTCTCTTGTCTGAGTTTGACTATGGAACTTTCGAAAAGCATATCAGTTCTTACGCTTGTCTTTGAGCTGATACTTGTTGTTTAGAAGTAATAAGCCAAACAAATAATAAAATCGATTTGTTAATTTTATACCAAGCTAAAAACAGTCTAGTATGTGCACAATTTAAAATGTTAACATTGTTAAATTTAAAATCACGGTTGTTCAATCTCTACATTTGATTGTAGAAAACCATTTTTCAAATAAAGAAATTGCAACATACAACCATGACGAGTTTTTAAACAAAGCCAAAAGCAACCAAGTAGCAGTTTTTACAATATAACAACAGCAACATATGATTATTTTCCCATTGCAGATTAGATTGTGCTATAACAAGTGCCATAACTTTTAATTTAATTTCATCATATTTTTTTACATATATCTGTAAGTACGATTTCTGCTTTCTTAGCAAAAAATCGTTATATTTACGTGCTGTGCAATGTGGGAACGGAGGATAAAAGGTTCTGATACATTTGAAGTTTATATTCCGAAAGCACGTTCACACAAAGGGCGTGCCCGTTTTGTGGAATTGCATAAATAATCATTGATTCGACCATCATAAATTTCTACGCAATTCTGTGACACCCCTCCGCTTGGGTTACCAGGATACCAGTTAGCTTGGCTACTCAGGAGCGGGGTTCCGTCTTCCCAAACCCATTGGCCCTCTTGTGCACGGTCGGTGAGACCTATCCAAAGCCTACTGCGGGATAACTTTTGCCCAGGAGACTTCGCTCTGTTGTAGGTAAAGATTTTCCTTCGAAGTAAAATAGTATGGATTTCAAAAAAATAAGTCAATGTCTTGCATTAAATGATTTGTTCGTGTATGATCAGTTTATTCTTGAAGGTATGATACTACAAACATAAATTAGTGACATTGGAATTAAAAAAATGATGTATGTACGTATATGTAACTTCACTCACTCTCGTACATTAATGTCTTTGACACCAGCCACAGCTAAAGTCGAGTTAATATTGCGACAAGCTACTTGAGAGGCGTTGTAACTCATCCAAGATGACAATACACGGTACATAAAGCCATTACCCGGTATGTACCACTCTTTCCCGTCCAAAGCTAAAATTGCAACACTTTAAATTTTGTTAACACCTAACGACCGATCTATCTTTTAATAATGTATGCCGGCAAAATTGGTTCATCTGTATTTAATATTCTCTTTGATCTCGCGACATTGCATGCTCAAATTTGAAAAAGCCTATAGCAGATCATTTAGTCACATCTAGGCTTTGTTAGCTAAGTCAATCAACTATATATTGGGCATTGCAATTATTTCCATTCAGAAAAGTTACCTAACAACCATAAAAATATCAGCAGGCAGAATATAATTAGAGTAATCATGACTTGTCCTTTCCTTTTGTCAAAAAGAATTTACTAACTTGGATAAAACCGCCAATCGATAATAAGATCAGTTTCCCAGCCTGTGGACTGGTCTGTTCGTTCCAATTCAACCCAAAGTCCGTTTATTCTAATTTCTTCCACCGTGACCTTAAATTTGTGTGGTAGGTCGGGATCTTCAATCCGAACTGTGGCGTCCGCGAAAACCGGTACAGAATCCAGACACAACTTGTAGATGACAAACGCCCTTTTCTTCGAAGAATCATATGCAAGATGCAAGTTAAAACTTCCGCTCGTCGAAGCCTGCACTTCTAAAATTTGTCAAGGGTTAAAATTACAGAATTAAAAATACCTCACCTGATACAGACGTGCTCAAACCACAGAAAATAACCCAAAGACTGATGATGTTCATGATTATTTTTTAAAACTATCACAAACTATTGTCGGCTTTCTAAGAGATAAAATGCTCTGATAATACAACGGTCAATATAATACTCCATATTTAGGAATAGGATTCCCTTTTATAACTGTATAATGAATGGCACATGATGTAGCTTTCGACTAAAATTTTTATGATTATACTTAAAAATCAAGACTACCGAAAATACAGGTTCGACGTCGAACATAATCGATATTCTTTAGATTGGTACAGTGAAGTCGCTTGGTTATTGGCGACGCCTTTTCGCAAGTTACAATAACGAGCAACTCACCATAAACAGAATAATGAAGACATCAAGTCCTTATAATATAAACGTCACCACCAGCGCACACTTTTTCAGAGGAATTACCTGCTATATGCTTGAGCTCTTATCATATTGTCCCTCATCTTCCCAGTAAACATTCAAAGGCTCGCACACGACGACTTTTTGAGCTGCATACGTACACAGAGAATAAAATCACAGTGCCACCTTTATTATTAAAACGAAAACGATCCTCACTTCTGAACTGGAAATTATTTTTTGGGAAGAATTCCTTTTTGTAATTGATTAACTGTTAATGGTACCATCCCCTATTTAGGGCTTATACTAAAATACCATCCCATATTTTCGGCTTAAACTAAATGCGAAATCTAAGGTTTGCAACTGGCAAAAATCATTAAGATAATGTGAACATTTTTGAGATAATGTGTTCAGGAAAAACTGATCCTATAATATGAAGATAACTTGTCTCAGTATATAGAACGAAATCTGCTAAAACGAAAATAATAGTCAAGTATATAGAACGAAATCTGCTAAAACGAAAATAATAGTCAAATTTAAAACACTTTTAGGCCTGAATGATGTGACGGGCATTTCTACCATGGACATTTAGATGGAAAAGTTAGTTAACTACCTTTTTCTTATTACGGCTACCTGCGCGAAGGGAACATACTTTGATTTTATTTAGTTTTATTCTTTCTTTATTTTTCTGCGTCACTGTGCTGGTGAAAGACGTGCCTGGTCGCCAGGTCATTAGTATGAACGGGTAATCCAATCAAGTTAAAACTTTTAGGAATATTAACTTGCATCTCTATAGTTTTGTACAATAACATGATCTAGATATGTAGAAAATGAAATTTTGGGTGATAAATCCAAGGGTATTCGCGAAGTGAATTACTAAATCGGGCCCTTTTCAGGGATTTAGGTTCTTTTTTGTCATAAAACAATGTAGTTTAAATATAAGTAAAAAAATAGCCCGCTAAAAATTAAGATTTGTCCCTGAATGCCGATTGCAAGAGATATTTTCGAATTAAATTGAAACCAATTGAACCATTAAACAAGGTTGTTCGTGTCGCCCCAAAATCTCCAGAAATAAGTTTTCGAATTAGATTGAAACAAGATTTAAAATATCCAACTGATTTTTGGGTTTTAATTTCCCATAGTCGTTATTTACAATATATTTTTTTAACAAATAAGCTTATTCCCATCATCACACTTGACAGGAAGTAAAAACAAGTGGTTAACACTCTCTAGGTTAATGTATTTTTGATAAAGCAATGAAGTTAGTAGCAAGGATTTTTTTTCTAAATAAAACGTTGCTGATATGCTTAATTGTTAAAAGCAAAACCCGGTCAATAATCAGTATAATATCATGAAGTTAGGTAAAGGCATAGAAAGAGTGCAATTTTCAGAAAAATTGTAGTTATGCTGACATATCATAGTTAAACAGCGTTGTGTATAATTGTGCAATTTAGTTGCAAAGGTAAATGTTATAATGCTTTCTAAAAAAATGGAACATCAAAATGATTTCAATTGTAAGAGGTATATGTTATCATGCATTCTAAATAAAAAAAACACTGGAACATCAAAATACAGGTATAATCAAAGCAATTGTTTGTTGCAAGCGATGCCATAACATTCGTGATGTCATTAAGCTTTACTTAGTTTTAACAAGAAAATCTTCTCCATTACGGTCTTTCTGCTGACAACTGTGCGTTCACCAAACTGAAAAAGGGACATTAAATAAAAGACAGAGAATTATTAAAACAACCAAAATAAATGGTTATCAGCGGGGTGGTATAGCTGAGTAGAAGCTTATTTTAATGAAATCAAAACCAGCAGTATAATAGTCACTTTTGTATTTCGGTGAACGTAACTTGAACTCTTATTGAATTGCAACCCTCTACCACATTAGGCACACTGCAAATGTTTAAGTAACATTTGTTCAGCGTGTGTGCAAAGTCAAGTTATCGAAGCTATTGTAGCTTGAATAACACTTTGAAGATATTGGTAGAGTTGTTGATCAACCCATTAAACCAGCCGGGACGGGCAATGCCTATCACAAGACTTGACCATAAGGCTCATATCTGGTTGCAATTACAACCACTTTAGCATATGGTCCAATGGCTACAAATAAGCCAACCCACCACACTGCTATCTATTTATAGCATCTTGCACAGCTACCTGAAATAAGCTCCCTTGGTGGCGATCAGTTGCTCATGAGTGCCAACTTCCACTACAACTCCGTTGTCCACCACAGCAATTTGGTCGGCATTCTTTACAGTTGAGAGTCTGTGAGCCACCACAATGCTGGTCCGCCCAGCTCTGGCAGCATCCAGAGCTTCTTGGACAATCTTGGTGGATCAGTAATACATTAGACAAAGTAAACCATACATAATAATTAAAGGTTAAGATAGGACCACTTATGCCTCAGTGTTCAGAACAGCGACTATCATTATGTCACAAGTAATCACCAGATTGAGTTATGTTCACAGTTGGGTTTCCAGAGTGTAATGTGATATACATTTGGTAACCTTAAATTTTAGTTTTAAACACACCTTTTCACTTTCAGTATCCAGAGCTGATGTGGCCTCATCAAGTAAAAGAATTTTCGGGTTTCTTATGAGCGCTCGTGCTATGGCAATTCTTTGTTTTTGACCCCCAGATAACTGACCTCCCTTTAACCCAACACTTGTCTCAAATTTCTGTGGAGTCAAGTGTTAAATGGATTTTTATTTTTAAATCACATTAATGTTTAAAATCATCTTTTTATACAAAAAAATTCATATTAAATCATTATAACTGAAATATAAAACATTGTAAATTCCCACTTCATCTTAATTGTAGCTAAAATACCAATATAGCCGTAATAAGGTGTTGTCTTATACATTTGATACATAAATGGCATTACAAACTTACATCTGGTAGCTCGTCAATAAACGATTTGATATTTGCATTCTTTGCTGCTTCGTTTACTTCCTCATTGGTTGGTGAACGACTGCAGTCACCGTATCTGTGAAGAAATATTTATTCAGCGGTTCTCTGGATGATGTTGTGTTGTGAACTTGGTGAAAGTAGTTAGTATTAACAAATGTAATTTAATATCAATATCGTTCATTAAACGGATGCTTCTATCAAGTGTGTTGGGCAAAATCAGTGTGTTTTTAGATGAAACAAATAATAAAGCTTCTTACAATATATTTTCCTTGATAGATTGGTTAAAGAGCATTGGTTCTTGTGACACAAGACCCATCTGTTGCCGCACCCACTTAATATTCAGCTTTTTGATGTCACATCCATCTATACTCTGGAATGGAAAAATCCTTTTTTATTTAATAACTATCATTAAATATATGTGGCATCATAACAAGGTGTATAATAAAACAGTACAACAATGCAATGTTACTTTCTTTTCCTCACTTAAGAGCAAGGTAGATAAAAAACAATACAGTACATTTTATTACAACACGTTAACGAAAGCCAATTTAAAACATTTGCATCGAAAAATAATACCATTTAAATAGATTTTAAATAATCTATACCAACAGATGCATTTCTAAACATACATTTCATAACTGAATGGCATAACACTGTTATTTGAAACATACCACTTCTCCTTCATCAGCATCGTAGAATCGTTCCAATAACTGCACAGTGGTGGATTTGCCACACCCAGATTGGCCAACAAGAGCCAATGTCTGTCCAGGTTTAATTGTGATGTCAAGTCCTTTTAAAACTGGTAGATCCGGTCGAGTTGGGTAATGGAAACGAACTGATTTGAGAGTGATTTCTCCTTTGCAATGTGTCTACAAGTAAAACAAAGTAAACAAAAATAAATTCAAACAAGTAAAACAAAAATAAATTTAAACAATATTATTAATCATGAACTGGACTTGAACTTATCTAACCAAATGGTTTTTTCGTTTGTTCTCGGTGAAACTTCACAGTCAGTCCCATATATTGCATTATGAGTTATTTTAAAATATCATAAACAAAAATTTAGGTGGTTTATCAATATGGCATAAAAACTAGAAAAATTGGGAAAAGATATAATAAATATCATTGATTGTAATAGTGTAAGGATGCTGCTCTACACTTATAAGGTCACAACTTATAAATTACCACAAACCACCAAGGCACCTAAACTGATGAAAACTTTCTCATAACCAGTGCTTTCCATTAAAGTATTACGAGTTCCTATAAATGGACGGAAGTTATGATTTTACTTACTGGTGAAGCACCTTTGTCACTGTACACATCTATTTCAGGTTTCCGGTCAAATAGGGCGAACATTCTTCTGGCAGAAACTTTTGCCTCGGCGTAATCTGGGGCAAATGAGCTATTCTGGCCAACTGCCATTGCGCCGAATATAACTGCTGTTAAAACCCTGTGAATTTGAGCTATTTAAGCACAAAACTCTATAAACATGGTTTATTTCAAGGTCATAACAAAAAAGATGCCTTAAGATACTGCAGGTTTAAATATTAAAAAAAAATTAAATAACACTTACTTGAAAACATTCTCATAGGTCATCTCATAGGTAAAGACAAGTTCAATTCCTAATCGGAAGACAGCAGCATATGCAAAGTAGATTACACATTGCGAATATCCGTAGCCAAGTCCTATCAGAATTGCCTTGCGTATCGATTTCCTGCAGGTGATTGTTCCTTTGTTTATAAATTATAGATCTGGGTGGCTCATTAGGGTGACACAGGATTATAAATTGTACTGTAAAGGTTGTGATAAATATTATTGTTAAATATTAGAAAAAAATACACATTTAGACGGTGATATATTCTGGAAGAATCAATAATTTTCCCCAATGGTGATGCATATTTACAGTTTTTATGCAAATGGGTATGAAATGTAGCTGATGACTCACTTTAGTGGGCCAGCAAGTTTCTCCGTGTAAAGTTCATAGATCGTTTGCTCTTTTGTCAAAGACGCCACCGTTCGAATGTTGTTGATTGCCTCACCAGCTATCTGGCCTGAGATTAATGTATTGTTAATGCAATGTAGCATTTGTACTGACAGTTGTCTAAACAGCTAGTAAAACTACATTATCGAGAGATTAATTAGGTCAAAACCTTCAAACCAGTCATCATACCGGCTTCCTCATATGCTTCGCCTTCCTTTTCCTCAGCCCCCATGACAAGTTGCATCTCAATCAAACCACCCACAACTAGGAAAGGAATGAACGCGATTGTAAGAAGTGTTAGTTTCCAACCGTATGCGAAAGCAATACCCAAAGCGACACCTGAAAAGTAAAAGTAGGAATTTAAACTAGAAGTCATAGAACATGAGATTGGTAAAGGGAAGAAAAATTTGTACTAAAGACCATATGTCCACAGTCAGGTTTATAGACCTATTGCAAGTTTTGATAGAAGTTGGTTTCGTTTTAGTTCAACCCATTATATACGGTTTCCTAACACGACTGTTTAATTTAATGACAGTCACAAGCGCTAAGAACTATCTGTCCACAGATAATATCTAATTATTTTTTAGGCACAGTGGAAATCTGACTTACCAAGAGAACTGAAGTTTTTGATGATGGTTCCAATCCTGACTCCAGTGCATCCTTGCACACGTGAAGCATCCATGGACAAACGTGTGCACAGTGCACCAGAGCTGTGCCTGTGGTCATCAAAGTAAGCAATATCCTGACGCAACATTGCTTTGAAAGCTTTCTTTCGCAGCCGTACTGTCAACTCCATACCGGACTTGGCAAAAAGAGTTGACTGAAAATAAAATCTGAAATTTAGCAAACAGTTTTCAGCATGCTATTTATTAACCAAGAATAGGTTAGATGGCATAATTGGTAAGCGTCAGCGATCTGTAGACAGCACATAATAATCAAAACAGCCTCCGGGTCCTTTCAGGCCTTTCCCCTTCACCATTGAGTAAAACTCCTATCGTACCTCAATTTCTAAGAAACTGATGATATGTGGTAAACTTTGTTTAGTATACAAATAGAAAACTTACCTCACTGCAGTAAGCAATAAATACGGTAACTCCCAGTGCAACAAAGAGAAGTGCGTAAAGAGTGGCTTTCGATTTCTGTTCTTCGACATCACTTAAAGAGAAAACAGTGAGAACCTCAGCAAAGAGGATCGCATTGACAGGGTCAGCAGCACCAGCAATGGCAGCAAACACACAGCCAGCTGAAATGTACAGAGATCAATAAGATATGATGCTCTACTCATTTTGTTTTATCGCTGACATTAGAAAATGTAAGGGGTGGTGGAATAAGGGCAATTGTATGAACTCTCTTTGGTAACCATGTTAATAAAAGTTTCTATTAAATGTAAAATAAGAAACTAACCAACACAAAATGCAGTAAAAAGAATATTCTGGCGTTTTGGATAATATACTTATTTTATAAGTTAAAACAGCTGCAGCCTGCAGTCATAATAAGAAGAAAACCTTGTAAACTGAGTAGGGTTATCGGGGCGTATTTTTATATTAGAATATCAACTTTGAAACTGATCAGGATGAGGTTGGTTTAATGCCAGAAAGATACCGAGCCACAGTTGACTTTTCTGTTTCTCCCACCTGCCATGTAATACCACTCTGGTTTGTTCATCGCTATGATCCTCCCGAAGGAAACATCCGGAATATCCTCCTCCTCCTCCTCTTCATCATCCTCTCCGATCTTCCCGGACTTTTTGCTCTCGATGTTGTTGGAGCGCTGGGAGTAGGTCCTCATCATTGTTGGAGAATTTTGCTTTTTCATTAGGCTTGAAACGGATGAGCCAGACATGGTCCGAGATCGCTTACGATGGATAGATTTTCGTTCAGATGGCTTGTACTTGACGTCTATTAGTATTAAGAAAAATCAGGTTATTGTACCAGTTCAATACGAGTTCAATGAAGCAGAAATAGTATGATAAATTGAACTAGTTTTCATTAAATACAGCCGTGATATGTGCAAAAGTTAGTTTAAAAACCGCTCATAAAAAAACCCTTTATTTTTAATATTACTTAATATATTTGACAATGTAATACATCAAAGGATGCTAAAAATTGTCAATACATTGGGTAAAGTCATGGGACTGAGACCATAGTATGTCAATTTTATGATAATATCTAAAATATTGGAGTTAAAATTAGCTGCCTACATATAAATAGGGGCAGACAAAAACACTTTAGTCTGACTTGCTTAAAATAAATAATCTGGCCGGACTTAAACGAAACAAAGTTCTGACCAATGTCGTCTTGCTCAGGAGTGTCATCTTTCTCTGCTGTCTCCTCAACAGCTGACTCCCCAGCAGAGTCCTTCTCTTCTGACTTCTCACTCTCTCTTCCAGCTTGCATGTTGATGAGGTTGCTGTAGACTCCATCTTTGATGAGGAGCAGCTCCTCGTGGCTTCCCTCCTCCATGATCTGTCCCTCATGGAAGGCGAAGATCTTATCAGCGCTTCGTATGGTGGATAATCTGTGCGCCACAACCACAGTTGTGCGACCTGGGAATGGAAAATAGCACAGATACATATTTCAAAAAGACCTAGATAATGATATAGTGGTTCCCACAAAAAATGCAGTAAGTTGTTAAAGTCCACCACAAGATTTTTCTTAGTACATCATGTTACAATTATAATCTCACCCACAAATGCAAGTTGTGTTTAAACTCTAAATTAGTGGATCTGATATATTATACCTGCAGATGCTTTCTCCAATGCTTGCTGTACAACCGATTCGCTCTTCGTATCAAGTGCTGAGGTAGCTTCATCAAGAAGAAGAACTTTAGGATTTCTTACGATGGCACGAGCAATCGCAATCCTCTGCTTCTGTCCTCCACTCATCTGCCCTCCTCGTTCACCAACAAGTGTCTGGAATTTCTGGGGGAAAAATATCATTTTATCATGAGGGCCGATTTTGGAAGATATGTATTGAAGCACAAAAAGATATACAGCAGAATATTTACCTGTATTCTTAGCAAACATGTTACTATTGCATGCGATTTTTTACATAACGTAATGCCCTTATTACGTGATACACCAACTTGAATATACTTTTACAGCTGTGCAACATAATCTCACCTCTGGCAAGTTCATGATGAAGTTATAAGCATTGGCTTGTCTGGCTGCTTCCTCTATTTCTTCATTGGTGACCCCCTCTCGCCCCCAACGAATGTTTTCAGCGATACTTGTGGCAAAGAGGATGGGCTCCTGTGCGACAACTCCAATCACTTCACGAAGTTTACGAACATTTAGGGTGGAAACATCCTTGCCCCCAACCTCCAGTGACCCTTCCTGTAAAAGAAACCGGAGTCAACACCAATGGTTTATTAATATCAAGCAACTGCGATGTAAGAGTGTCATTTAGCAAGTCAGGAATTTTGTTTTACCCAAAAGTTATATAATGCATCAGCTATACCTCGTTCAAGCTGATTATAATTACATTAATATAGTTTTGGGAAATTTAATGTAAACAACCATTTAATTTTACCTGCACATCATAAAATCGCTGAATGAGTTGTATTATGGTGCTTTTTCCACACCCGCTTTGCCCAACAAGTGCCACCGTTTTGCCATGCTCCACAGTAAGCGAAACACCTTTAAGAATCTATGAAAATAAAAAAGTAATCTTATAATCACTCATTTGTGTTTTTCCAATTTATTTTACTATGAATTGAAAAGACAAATTAAATACTTAAATTTTTAGTCAAACAAATTGTAATAACATGGTTTTCTGTTTAAATATACATATGATGTAAGTGCAAGAAAACAGTGCAATTTCCTTAAAAAAGGATAGCAAACCACTAGTACAGTGGATAATGTTAGAGTCACAAGCAGGCACACTGTATGTAGAAT
>CH003245.1:1585473-1637187 GCA_000149265.1 Ciona savignyi | reverse complement strand
CAGCTTGTTTACTTTGTTCGACTGGTTAGCCTGACGGTTTAATGCGTTTAATGCGAAGGCACTTAACGGACATTGCCTAAACCCAGCAGATTAATGGGTTTACCAAATTAAAGGATTGTGTCTATCATACACAACACACTGAAATAGTTCCGGTAACCCAACAGTGGGCACGTGGTGATCTGAGGATTGCCGGTGCGTTAACACCCTTAGTTTTTTAACGGGGATATATATAAATATCCTATTCTATCCTATCCTTTGTAATGCTAATTAACATTTAATACTAGAACATTCCGTTTCACCTCTACTTCCGGCCGAGATGGATATGTAAAACAAACATTCTTTAGTTGGATTGATCCGCTGTCCGGATTGGGGGAATCCCCTTCTTTGGAAAACGGGTCGATGACTGGCTTTCGATCAATAATGTCAAATATGTTGTAACCGGCTGCTTTGGCGGCGGATAACGCTTCCAAATAACTGCCACCCTAAAATAAGAAGGAAATTCAACTACTTTAATTGGGTGTTTTATGCAAAAAAAAACAAGGTAAACTTTTGTATCAGTTGTTTTTTTGTGGATTATATTAAACAAACATATGAAAGATTCAGTCACAATTCTCTATATGACTGAATGTTGAACCAATAAGCACGAAGATTCACAAAACTCTTCATAAAAGACTAATCCAACAAATCCCTTTAGCCTTACCATTCCAAGCCCGAATGCAGCTATGAGAATGTTAAAGAATGTCACGATCATGTTTCCGACTGCAATTTCCCCGTTTAGCACAAGGGTTGTTCCATACCAGAAGGAGAGTCCATACATTCCAAACATGGAAAGGTATAGTAATCCCATACTGAACCCAGTAAATAAGCCGCCTTTGATTCCAACTACTTTCGCATCACCAAGGTTGTGAGTGTACCTGTAGAAATGGATTTTAACAGTTTAACAGACTTGTGTAGCGTGCCATAGTGTTTCTGAAAACGTTATATGGCAGCAACAACAAGGTAATAACATAATTAATGAACAGGAAGTCATGAAAGGAAATGACTAGAGTTGTAGAGTCTGGTTGGAGAAAATACAGTAAATGAGTCGTTAAATAATAGAATGTTTGTTAAAAGTCCACATTTTCTTCATTTGCAGTCGATATAAACAAGCAATAAACTAATAAATTATATCATGTAAACTTCAAGAAAACTTGCCTACTATTCATGTTAAAAGCCCGATCCACCTAACTTTAAAATGATTGTTTTAACCTGTGTGTATATATAAATATATTTTACCTATAGCAAAAACCCTACTATTAAATGTTTACCAAATTGCCTTCACATCTGGTAACTAAATAACTCATAACCATAATACATCTGTTTAAGTTAAGCATTTTAGAGGACTAATTGAGCTCATATAGTTTGTTTATAGGTTCCAAGCAATGTCGTTTTAAATTTGGGTAGATTTGTGATTTCCAGTGTAAAAGCCAATATTTCAAAGTTATAACCTGAACTGGAGTCTTGCTTTGTGTGTGACAATGCCCCTCAGTTTTACCATGTACAGGAATAAACATGCATATCAGAAACTTACTGTCAAGAAAGTCATATTCCTAATATTTAACCCACCTGGATCAAATTTTCCATGACAGCTTGTTACATAAACCGTGGACCAAAATTACCTGTCAACCTCTCTATCTTGGCATCCAAATGCCACCACAGTCCTGATTGCCGAAATCGCCTCTTCCGCTATAGTTCCAGCTGTGGCATACGCTGCCAATTCTCTCTTGGTATAAGTAGCAGTCACCTAAAAAAGCGGTTGACTATATGTTCATGCAAGCAAACACTGATGGTTTCTGAAAGTTACAACCGAATTTATAGATACTTTCCGTGTTTTTCAATATCTTCTACCATTTATTTAAGCTTTTTGGAATAAGAGCACAGCAGTGAAAAGACTTATTGCACATTAAAAATTTTTGTAAAACAGAAACCCACCGTAAACATAAGGCCTGATGCGATACCGAGCAGTGGTGCTACTGCCAGTGTCACAAGCGCTAGTTTCCATGTGTAGTAAAATCCGACAATGATACCAGTCAGTGACATACTGCCATACTGAATCACCATTGAAACCTTTTGAGCCATTCCGTCTTTGATTTTGCTGACATCACTGTAATGAACAAATCACGAATGAACCCTTTTAATACATAAAAATCTTCCCCTGACAAAAATGGTGTAAAAACAAATACTCAACCTTTCTTGTACATATTATAAACTGCATGGTTTGTTATTCTAGGCAATAAATTTGGACAGAACAGTTATAAGGTGATATGTAGTTTGACCCCACGATGAAAAGAGTAGCAAATGTTTAGATGATTTTGTTCAAATTGCAATTCTCTTTCATTTAAGTTAGTTGAGTTACTGTCTAGCCCTTTTATAGAAGTGGTTCTAGTCTAAGATATGTATAAATAGGTATTTTATATTGTTGGAAATTTTCATTTTAAATTGGCTATATTGTGTAGAATTGTATTTTTTGGAATCAATTTTCCATATCCACAACTTCTTGAAGCATTTAAAAGACGCTTTCTATGTTTTCAATTCCCGGGATATCAGCTATCCAGCAAAACGCCGATTTGGGTTTTGTGTGTATGTATCTTCATGGTTTGTTTAAAACAGCAAGAACAGGTGCTGTCTGAAAAACAGCACAATCTAATTTTTTTTGCATTTTTCGGACGCATCTATCTTTTTTAAAAGTTTTAATTTTTCTATAATGTGATATAACGACTATCATTTTAACATTTTTTAAATAATTTGTGTTAGGAAAACAGAATGGGCCTAATGTAATCTTATTTAACTTTCAGATCTATAAAAACTCTAGATAAAAAAACACTATTCCAAAACAATTTTAGACTAATAAATTATTTATACATCCCAAATGCCATGATTACCAAAGCAGATTAGTAAAGCAGTGTTTTTTATGACTAAAGCTGTTATAAATGATGTTTGCCCTGCAATTAGCATAGAATGATTGCTTTTAACTTAAATATTTTGAGAATGATTTCATGTGTGATTTATATAAAATAACAAGGGAAAATATTATTTAAATACCGGTATTTGAATGAGAGGACATTCATATGTCAGGATTCTGTTATATCGGTCTTTCAAATACTTTCACCGTTCGACTTACAATCATTTGAAGCTGACTCTGTCATAAATAGACAAAAAATGAAATAAAAAAAAAGATGAAAATAGTTTGCAAGCCTACATATAAAATACTATGTTAGCCTATATAGTACTTTGAAAGTCGGGCATTCAATTCCCCAGAAGATTTAACATCATGAAACGCCATGTCCTGTCGTAATACTGAGCGAAAATATTCGATTCGTATATGCTTGCTTTGCCTGTGGAATTTGAGGGTTGGTAAACTGGTAAATAGAGAAAGTTCTGTTAAATTTAACTTAAAAATAAAAAACAAATAATAAAACTAAAATAAAAACTAATAAAAACAAAATAAGTATTTTATTTTTACATGATAATAATGTCAATTAAGAATAGACAAGAATATATTTAAAAAAATGTCTGCCTACCTAGTAGCAGCAAGAGACCAAGTGCCAACTTGTATAGAAGCGAACACCACAACGGCGCAAGCCACATACACAAAATAAAACACAAACTTTACACTTGTGTCTTTGAAAGTATAGAACTCTGGAGCAATTGTTGCGTTCCACACTCTGAAAGGGTTATGTGTATGGTGATTACTGTTTGGCCATTTGAGTGGTAGCAAGCATGTCATATGATCTGCCTGAGGGTCTATTTAGGATATGACCAACTGCATATTTAGGATATGCTAAAAACACAACATTTTACTCAGGCTTTGACTTGGGGATGGGCATTTTACGGAAGGTTTGGCCAAATTCTCTCTTTTATTTAAGTTGTTTTTTTACTTAACTCCAAAATATAAAACATAATGCGATAGTCTAGGTGATTGTGTACACAAGGAAATCCGTTGATTATATATATTAAGTAGGCGTCTAGGCCAATTTGTGTTCCACCTAAAGGAATAAACATAAACATCCTTTATTAGTGAGCAAGAATTTGATTTCATTTGGTCTTGATACTCTTGAATAATAATCAACAACCACAATATCACTTGTCCACGGGAATTTTTAATTGATTGCATGGTGCTTTGTTTCCAGTATAACAGATCGAAAGCTTTTTGTCAAATTATTGCTTGTGCAATAAGACAGAGATAAAAATAATATTCACCATTGACTAAAGTGCAATTAAAGTAGAATATACTCACGATTCATTTACGTTGGTGAGATTAAGCCCATAGCATAAGTTGTACTGAAATTGACACTGGGCATAACGGCCAAAGTTGGTGAACACAGATGTAAGCTCACCAAAGAAAATGAAAAGCACAGAAAGACCAGCTCCATGAATGGCACCAGTCAAACTACCAACAATCATGAGAAAAATATCCAAGCTGTCAGCATACCGAAACTGAGGATAAAGATAGACTGTTAAATAATATTGACAGTTTATTATTATTCTAACAACTTCTGTTGCGTTATCTGTGTTTAAAAGTCCTCCAAATATATTATGTGTGACAAGCATGAAAATCGATTCCAGGTTTAAAAAAGTTCTGTGATGTTCAGGCAGTAAAAAGTGTACCGTACCTATTGTTATAGTAATGGTACTGTTACTAACACAATTTTATACTTCTAAAAACTGGATTTTTAAACAACATTGATTTTCATGACACCAATCATTTAAAAAAGTTAAATCTTACTAGTTTGTAGTAGGGAATTGTTTTTATTTCTTCCTTTTTCTTCTTTTCATCTTTCCCGGTGCTTTCAGACTCCATTGACTGGCTTGGCTACTGGATGAACTAGTCTCAATTGGTTTAACACTGGGGGGAATGAATTAATTTATGTAGATTGTAGATGATGTCTATATACAACAACATGTCATATGTATAATTTAGAACTTAAATATGAAATACAGGATAAATCATTTATGTATAGAAAATATCAACTGAAGAATAGAATGTTCGGTTTTGCGGCTGAGCAGTGAAGTCTATTTGTTCAGTTGTTATAACTAATTTACATGATGTTAGTTAGTTGCCCCTTGTTCCTTATTGTTTAGTAATAGTTTATGATCAACTCAATAAAATGGTTTTGATAGGTCAAGAAAGATACAGCATTTATTTGGCTTTTTATCTGCATCTAATAGCAGCCTTGCCACTGATTCAAGATAGTATTGGTAAAATATCAGAAATAATAGTTTGAAAAATGTTGAGCACTCTTTCATTCTATTAAATTGATGGTTTACATTAAAACCACTAAAAATAGTCGATACAGGTGACGGAGAAAACATAGAGAAGGAAAACTTTTAAATTATAAAAATCTTTTAATTTTAATCTAAAAACTCATTTTAGTGTTGGACTTTTAAGCACCAATTGTTGCACATATAAAAGGCCATAACTCAAAATTTATTGAAAGAAAACTTAAAGTAGACACCGATAAAACCCACAGGTTAACTGGTCTTGGTGCCTCCTTTATCCTAATTGAACACATGATATCGAGGATAACAATAATAAATAATATATTAAGGTAATTTTAATGATTTTATATACAGAATATCAAAAAACCTTATTCATAAAAAGTATCAGTGATAATTTGTACAAAATCAAACTTGCAAATGACATTAAGGAATGCAGCATATACGAGGTGGTCGGCAAAGATAATTGCAACTGGAACACATAAATTAATAAAAGCCAAAACGGCTTAAATAAAAAATACTAGTCTAAATAAAAATACACCAAACACAATGTGAATAATATCTTTTATTGATATGGTTAAAACGTGACTGTTACTTATATAAATTACCAAACGTGAATCTATCTGTTCTATGTCTCCATCGCTTCAAGTAAAAAATTGGTTGAAATGTGGACGTATTTAAACGACTGTCGTTTTGCCGTCTTTTTTCAGTTTTTCATAAAAGGTCCTGCCTCGAGTTTTTATCGTGTAAACAAAAAATAAACTAAACTTCTACCAGATCACGAGACACTCAATCACGAGCGTGTACAGTCGCGTGGTTAGGGCCGGACAACGCAAAATTAACTCGTGACTTAAATGTAACGAGACTCTACCCGGGGAATTACCTACTGTGCTTCAGTTGAACAAATATATTCGTTCGATAGCAAATATTTGTTAAATTCGTCGCAGTTGTGTTTTCAAAAAATTATTGATACGGGTAAAACGTGACCGATCAGCTCATAAAAACTACGCGATCTAAACGTCAAGTGAAGTATATCTGTTCTACGTCTAAATACACCTAAACTAAATAATTGGTTGGATTATAACCTTGTTTTACAACTGTCGTTTTGCCGTCTTTAATTTGCTTTTATTCATAAAAGGACCTGCTTCGTGATTTTATAATGGAAACAAAAAAAAAACTAAACTTGTCAGAAAATAGACTAAACTGCCATACCACGAGCCTTTTTTGCAGTTTCGTGACAGTCTCGTGACAACCTCGTGACTAGGGCCGACAACGAAGAATCACCACATGAAAGATTTGACGTGTTTTGTACTATAACCGGGGAATTACCTTCTGTGCTCCACTCGAGCAAAATATTTTAATTCGATAGAAAACATTTGTTCAAAGGCCCAGCATAAACAGTTGTGTGTTACACAAGCATGTGCGATCGATTGTAGGCCTACAGATTACAAAAAAATGTCATTTAAAAATCGGATCTAGTGACGCTCGGTTCTAAAACTTTATCTGGTAAAATTACAGACAAGTCATGTAAGATTTATCGTCGCAATTATTGTTTATATTATATCGATGTCACTAGGGAATAAGATCGGTATTGTATTGCCTTTTTTTCCACAATTTCACCGAACTATAAAACGCTTGTTTTTTACCGCATGAGCATTATCGTGATGTAATCGGTCTTTTGGTAGTATGTTTTGGAATTAACGGTTATAAAGAAGATGTGTATGACGTGCTTTGGCTCCTGTTCAGCCACAATTTGGTAAATATTGGTTTTATTTCTCAAACTAGTAATTTTTGTGATAATTAAATTGTACATATATTTTTCCTTATAGAAAACCGTCATTTCAAGACCTTTCGTTTCCGCCATCATTCAAATTCGAATAAATTCACAAGTTTTGGACAATGACGCGTTGTTTCAAACTCTGGATAAAGGACGCCGTCTATAAGCATACTGCAACCTCTCACTAAGACAGGTGTTAGGAGCCAACACCTCGTCGGGAAGTTACAAGTCATTTATAAAAACCAAGAAATAAAGACGCCCGCTTGGCGCTTTCCCCCAATTTTGGTTCCACTACTGTTTTGGAAGATATTTTAACTAACAATGTAGGCTATGACAAATTTAGATTGTAACTTAGGGACCCACTCATCCCTGCCTCGAGAAACAAACGGTATACAATGCCATGTATAAACTAAAGTGTGCCAATCACGCATAAATCAAAACTAATTTTAAGATCATTTTTTTAGTGCACGCTATATGTGTCTGCATGCAAAAAAGGTTGGGTACTCTGGTTACCTCATCACTTTTAGGATATCAAATAAGGGGATAACGTTTTTTTGCAAGCAGAAAACTAATAGGTTACCGATTCATCTATCCAAATTTAATATTTATATTTTCTGAATGAAACGAACGGGTTGCATGGTTACCTAATTCATCCGGTTAGTCGGTTTATGCGAAGCCTTTTAACCGAAAGGTTGCAGGTTCTGAGCTGGTCACTAGCTAGTCGGTTGTGTCCTTGGGCAAGGCACTTAACGGAGACTGCCAGCGGATTAATGGGTTCTACCAAATTAAAGGGACGTGTAAATAATACACAACACACCGCAATAGCTCCGGTAACCCGACGATGGGCGCGAGGTGATCTGACGATTGCCCGTGTGTTAACCCCCTTGGTTTTCCCATTCATCCTCGGCCAGAACACATTTTTTTACATGGGACGTTAAAAGACGTGTTTACTAGGGTTTTGTAGAATTAAATTAGAATAGTGTTAAATATAACACTCCATATTTATTATACAGTAGCTAAATCGTTATAAAAGTATAGAAATCTCGATTAGATATTTCCCTAATCCTATTTGCGCGTTGTTGAGTTTAAGGGTATTTTCGGGTCTGTAAATGTTTGCAGGTAACAGGCAAAACGGCCGGACATGTGCCGACGTGATCAAATTTACATCTGTCCCTGCTTATCATAAAAACATATACTTACCGGGTATTATATTTATTCCCAAAACATATAACTAATTGGTCAGTGGTGGTTTGATCGTATTACCTTATAGCTTATACAGCTATAAATCTTGGGCTACAAAACTGACCATAAAAATCATAAAAACATGTACTTACCGGTTATTATGTTTATTCCCAAAACATATAACTAATTGGTCAGTGGTGGTTTGATCGTATTACCTTATAGCTCAGGGGTGGGCAACCTTTCTCGGCCTGGGTGCCAAAATCGGCTAAAATTAATGAAAAAATCCTTCCGTGTGCCAACTAACAATTCGTGAGAACATATTTCTTTTCTATTCTTAAAGGTGCCTGTTTCGAAAAAAATGATTTAAATTTACCAAAATAGTGAAAACACAATAAACTTTCTCAAAAGGTCCAAGTTTTATTTCTAAGAAAATATCAGTTTGAATAGCTTTAAATACATCTCGTACATCAGTTTGAAGTTTCTTAGCTGATGGTCCTAACATTCGGTAGGGACAAAAAAACGAAATAACTTTTTACAGCAGCGGTTCTCAAACTATTTTTTTAAATATGCAACGGTCCCTAGCATTTTTTTAAATGACTCACGGTCCCCTCCAAAAATAGGGAAGTAAAACGAAAAATTTAGCAACGTTAAAATTCCAAAACAAAACATATTAACCCGGATGCACGGCTCAAGGAAAAACAAGACGCCTCTGACCTTGGCATTTTTTTGAATGTTTACTCCTACTATAATCGGAGTTGTACTATTTCCTACTATAGTAGGAGTTCGGTACTTTTGAATTGCACTAATGTGACATCAAATAGCTTCTTGTGATGTCATAAATGCCGATCTAGCCTGTAGGCTTTTATGACAAATTGTGTTTGTTAAGTTGATTGGAAGAAAAATTGGGTAAAAACTTAATTTTACCCATTTTTTTTCTTCAGAAGCGTCGCTTTTTAATTTTTAGAAGGTCCCCAAAACGACCCGCGGACCCCCAGTTTGAGAACCGCTGTTTTACAGAAATGACTTTTAATTTTTATCTTTACTGCAAAATAAGCAAGCGCTGTACTATTACCGATAGAGAAAACCTTAGGCAGGTAAAAAAGTGTGTTCAACGATAAATTTTTACTTATATTAACGCAATTTGATAAACGTAACGATGAGCTTGTGTGAAATAAGTTTACCGGTCTTTTTTTACTTGCCGAAATATGCATTTATGACCTTTACCGATACCGAATGACCTTACCGGTGACGCGGTACATCATGTTTAGCCTTATAACATTATGTATCTCAAATTGTTAACAAAAGTAAATTAGGATGCTACGGGTAACTGATACTAACTACATCTGGTTGTCTGCACGAACGTACAAATTTCTCTCACGTTCGTCTGTGGCAGCAGGTTGCGAAATTTGCAAGCGGGTTGTTGTACTCTTTGGTGTTTGTTGGGTAACAAACAATAACACGGTATGGTAATAAATAATTAAATGTTTACTTCACAACTTACGGTAATAACCATTTTATGCACGTGGTCAAAGCTTAAATAATACAACAACTTTTAAGTTATCTTCTTTAAGAGAAAGGAATCTAATTTACTTAAACTGGCGTGCCAGAAATACGAGCTCGCGTGCCAAGTTGGGCACGCGTGCCAGGGGTTGCCCATGCCTGTTATAGCTTATACAGCAGCAAATCTTTGGCTACAAAACTGACCAAGTAGGCCTAAATACGGGTGTTAAGGCTTCCTTTTATATGAAGCTGGTCACATGTTATATAAGTGATATATACGAATGTAAAACTATGCTACAAAGACTGATAACACGTATCTATACAAACATATTATACCGGCAATCGATGTCGTTATTAGGTCGGATTCATACAGACTTGCTCTGTGGTGGATGTATGTTTGTTTTTCGCCAAGCCGCAAACGTATGTTTTCGGTCCTGCAGAAAGACTTTGTAAACGCGCTTCATGATATTTCTGAAGGCTAATCGGTGCAAAATTAAAACCAACTTTTTGTTGTACCACATTGCTGGTTTGTCGTGTAGACCCTGTATCACGCATGTTGCTTTTTGTAATGGTGTGGCAGTTATTAATATATTTAGCATTACTTTATAGCCGATGGGCGGGAGGTATCTAACGATTTCCCGTGTGTCAAACGACCATTGCGTTTTCCCATTAACGGGGATAAAACATAAATATATATTCTATTCATCTGTTCGTTGTGGGCTATACGTTTCACGGGAGCACGACAGTGCGCCCAACCCTAGCTCGTGCCAAGGTAACCATCTGTAGGGTTTACGGCTATTACCAGAAAAACGGAAACAATCTTTTTATGTTCCTTCGGCAGTTCCATTTGCTCCTTGCGATTAAACAAAAATACTTTTTTTACCGAGATAAGTTTCAACCCCTGCTAAGTTTGCCACAATGGCCGTTTTTTGTATATAATTTGGTATATGTTTCGATCGCGTTAACCATTTGACTACACGACCGCACAGGATTGTGGACCAAGTATCTTGCCAAATGAGACCACCTACCGGCTAGATTAAAGCAAAGGTCCCGTCCGCTACTATTCGGTTTACGGACGACGTGCATAAACTTGTTAATCGTACGGTCGTGTGGCCGAATGGTTAACGCGACCGATACATATTTGTCTACTCATCAACAAGAGTATTTTTAAAATTACATGTAGGATATATTTTAATTATTGACAGGTATGAAGTAATATCGAATCGTTGCGTCACTAACATAAATAGCTCAATAATAATACTTAGGTTTAGCTCAGGGGGATTTCCCTGGTTTTGTTGTTCCTTTTAATTTTGCTTTTGGAAGGAAGTAGCATCACACTTGACAGGAAGTAAAAACAAGTGGTTGGCACTCTTTAGATTAATAATGCATTTTAATAAAGCAATAAAGTTAGTAGCAAGGATTTTTTCTAAATAAAACGTTGTTGATATGCTTAAAAGCAAAACCCGGTCAATAATCAGTATAAATAACATGGGGTTAGGTAAAAGCATTGAAAGAGTGCAATTTTAAGAAAGAAAAAAATAGTTATCATGACATATCATAGATAAACAGCGTTGTGTATACTTGTGCAATTAAGTTGAAGGTAAATGTTATTATGCTTTCTAAATAAAAAAAATGGAACGATTAAAATGATTTCAAGTGTTAGAGGTATATGTTATCATGCATTCCAAATAAAAAAACACTGTGTTTGCTGTATGGTTTTGTATTCGTGCAACTCATTGCGCTACGAGGTTCAACTGACAACGCACGTCAAACGTGACGAAAGCACCCAGTCACAAAAACAGATGAGAGTAAGGTTCTGTGTCACAGTAGAAACTTTATAAACACGTAACATCTTCCTTTCTTTAAGAAATGTAAACACAACAGGTAAACAAACGAGATTAAGTAACTGAAATAAACAAGAGAGGTTTGCAATATACAAGAAAGAAACAGTATAAAATACGTTATCCAACGACGTAATGGTTATACCTTTGCGGCATGTGGATAATGCGCGTTCTGGTGCGTCGCACCGGCGGTAAGAGTGGGGGAGGCGAGTTGTTATTATTTACAACGCGTGTAGGTGATGACAACGCAAGTGTTGAACTTTGCTCACTTTGATGTGTTATTGGCAATGGATCCCAAGCTGAAGTTATCATTTTTTCGTTACTCGTTCTAAGAAACCGGCGGTTGCGACGAAGCAATAATCCATCGAGGTCCACTAGATATGATCGCGGATGCCGTATGCACTTTGCGAGTTTCCAAATCCTTCTTCTTCCAAATGGTTGCACCCAGACAGTCTGTCCAGGTGACAACTCGATGAGTTGCCTGCTACCTCTGTCGAAAATCCCATTCTCTTGCAAATAGATTATGTGAAATCATTGGTTCCTTTTGTTTTCGCGGCTTCATTTCATTGCAAGTTGAACACTGCGAAACAAAGGTACGAACTTCCTCAGTCATTCTCGGCCAGAACACAAATTCGCGTGCTTTCCGAAGACACGCTTCTTCTCCTGAATGGCTGATATGAATTTGTTTTAGCGTGTCCACGCGCAATGTTTTTGGAATCAATATTCGTTGACCTTTGTAGATTATACCGTCTTGTTCAGTGAGCTCATCGCGGTAGTTCCAAAATTGGTGAAGAACTGGCGGAACCGCAGATTGGCGACGAGGCCAGACATTCAGTATAATGGTCTTCAGCATTTGTAACGTCGAGTCAGCTTGTGTACTCGATTAAATCTTTCTTAATCGCTCGGTTGTGACGGGCAGGTTTTCTGCAAACGGAATTTCCTCCAGTTTATGACCGAATTGGGAAGATTTGTTGTAAAATATCGCATATTTATCTATCTCTTCCTCCTCCTGTTGTGGTGATGATTCTTTATTGGTGCTCTGGACAGTATGTCTGCAGTAATTTGTTGTTTTCCAGGAATGTACACGACCGTTATGAGATATTTTTGCAACCGTAGAAGCACACGCTGTAACCGTTTAGGCGCGGTTACCAATGGCTTGGAGAATATCGTTTCCAAAGGTTTGTGGTCTGTTTTAACCGTTACCTTTGAACGGCCAGAAATGAATTGATCAAATTTCTTGCATGAAAACACAATTGCCAAGCACACTTTTTCTATTTGAACATATTTTTGTTCGGTTTAAGTCAACGATCTCGATGCAAATGTCACCGGTTGATTATCTTGCAACAGAACTGCGCCTAAACCTATTTGGCTTACGTCGCATTCAATAAACACCTCTTTTAGTACGTCATAATACGCGAGTACGGGTGTTTGTGACACAAGTGTTTTTACTTTGTTAAATGCTTCGTCATGCTTTGTGGACCACTCTCAGCTAGCAGCTTTATCGGTTAATCGACGTAGCGGTTCGCACACCTCTTCGACAGTTTCGGAAGTAATCTGGAAAGATAGTTAACGAACCAAATTAGTCTTTGCACTCCTGTGACGTCTGTCGAGGCATCCAACTTCACAATAGATTCAATTTTACCAGGACCTAGCTTTAAACCATCACTTGTGATTAAATGACCCATATAAGTGACCGACGGCTGACGTAATTTAAGCTTCTTCCTATTAAACTTTAAATTAACTTGTCGAGCTCGGTTAAGCAATTTTTCCAAGTTAGTATCATGGTCGTGAATTGCTTGCTGCATATCTTCCCCGCTCCCATAGACTAAAATGTCATCCGCAATAACTTCAATGCCATTCATACCTTGTACAATCTCATGTTGTCGACGCTGGTATTGTTCAGGCGCGGATGAGATACCAAAGTGCATACGAAGCCAGCGATAGCGGCCAAACAGGGTCCAGAACGTTGTAAGGAAACTGCTTTCCTCATCCAATTTTACTTGCCAGACCCTATCCTTGGCATCTAGTACTGTGAACACTTTGGCTTTAGCCAACTGGGGAAGTATATCGTCTATGGTTGGCATAGGGTAATTTGAACGCTTGATTGCTTTATTCAAGTCTTTAGGGTCGAACTAAGCAGATTCGTAATTTACATGGTCGCCTTACAGCCAGCATGCTGCTAATCCATTTGGTGGGTGTCCGGAATTCAAACACCCATTGATACCATATCGTCAATTCGGTGTTTCAGCTCTTCCCGAAGAGCCACTAGTACTCGCCGTGGAAAGTGTTGCACTGGTGACACTGTAGTGTCCGTCTCGATATGATAAAGGCCGGGCAGGCTTCCTAAATCTTCGAACACATCAGCATATCTCTCCATAATGTTTAAAGATGACGTCACAGAATGGCAGATATTCGAGTGGTCCGGTAGTTTAAATTCCATTAACCCGAGCGTTTCGCACGTCTCGCCGGATAATAGGGGCATCAAATTGTCGTTTAAAATATGAAAATCCATTCGATGTACCTTTCCATTGTACAAGCAATTTGCGTACATTGACCAATCGTCTTGATGGGCGCTCCACCGTATGCCGTAATCCTTGCTGCATTGTTGCGGATATTAGAACCGAGTGCAGCTCGGTTGTAAATATTCTTATTAATGGTATTGCATGTGGACCCAGAATTGAGTTGGAATCTAACGGAGATGGAAAACAATCTTTGGCATTTACCTTTAGAGTGACGAAATATCGTTTTCCGGTGGATCTTACTGAGCCAATTGTCTCTCTCACATAATACGACGAATCAACCGAATTGTTTTCGCTTCTTTTAGGAGACGTGCTTGTGTGCCTGCATCGTACACGCCGACGACGATTTTGTCTCTGACTAGCTCTTCTCGCAAAGCGCCCAACTCGCACGTGGAGCTTAATTGCCTGAGTCGTGCTACGAACTGATCGATTGTTTCTTCCTTTTCTTGTCGGGCACTGTTAAAATGGAAACGTTCATACGTGATGTTTCGCTAGGGTTTAAAAGGCTCCTCCAAACTCTTTATGATACGATCCATACTTTTCTGTTCTTCATCATTTAAAGGCAAATGCACCACAAGCAAGGTCGAAATCCGAACTACCTCTTGCTTACCATTTAATCCCGTGGCAATTTCATAATTCTGCCACTGCTCTATGAAGAATGTCCAATTTTCACGAGGTTCAACTGACACATAACACACACGTAACACACTAGGACATCAAGATACAGAGCAATTGTTTGTTGCAAGCGATGCCATAACATTCGTGATGTCATAACTCTTTACTTGGTTTTAACAAGAAAATCTTCTGCACCACGGTCTTTCTCCGACAATTGTGCGTTCACCAAGCTGAAAAGGGACATTAAATAAAAAAAATGTAGACAGAGGATTATTAAAACAACCGAAATAAATGGTTATAAGCGGGGTGGTATAGCTGAGTAGCAGCTTATTTTAATAAAATCAAAACCAGCAGTATAATAGTCACTTCTGTATTTCGGTAAACGTAACTTGAACTCTTATTGAATTGCAACCCTCTACCACGTTAGGCACACTGCAAATGTTTTAGTAACATTTCAGTAAGTCTAGTGGTATTCTGATAAAAGTCTGTATTATAATACAATTGCATTTTCCTACATGCAGGAGTTAAATAGGAATCCTATCCATATGTAAATTGTAAGGCATTTATCAGGCTTTGAATAATTACTCATCATTATACACAGGGCGACAAAAAGCAGATAGCTTAGTAACATGTATCATTTGTTTAGCTCGTGTGCAAGTTATTGCAGCTATTATAGCTTAAATAACAAAATGGAACCACTGCTAAGATTGTTGTTCGAACTATTTAACCAGCGGGATCAGGAATTTCATACAAATCCCATCCCACCAAATGACATATGCATGTAAAAAAGTACAGGTTGCAATACATAATCACTGTCTTTATTGGGGCATTCCTAGTCCGGTGGACCTGTCCTACTGATGTGATTGATATGTTTATTTATGTATTAGAATTGTAAGACATGAGGCTCATAACCACTTTAGCATATGGTCCAATGTGCTACAAATGAGCCAACCCATCACACTGCTATCTATTTATAGCATCCTTGCACAGCTACCTGAAATAAGCTCCCTTGGTGGCGATCAGTTGCTCATGAGTGCCAACTTCCACTACAACTCCGTTGTCCACCACAGCAATTTGGTCGGCATTCTTTACAGTTGAGAGTCTGTGAGCCACCACAATGCTGGTCCGCCCAGCTCTGGCAGCATCCAGAGCTTCTTGGACAATCTTGAGAGTTGGGTAATGTTTTAGAAAAAACTAATCTATACATGATAATAATAAATGGTTAAGATGAAGTCATTTTGTCTGTTCAGAACAGCGAATGTTAACATGGCGCCGTTATGTCCACAGTTGGTCATTGTATAACTCAAATTTTTGTTTTAAACACACCTTTTCACTTTCAGTATCCAGAGCTGATGTAGCCTCATCAAGCAAAAGAATTTTCGGGTTTCTTATAAGAGCTCTAGCTATGGCAATTCTTTGTTTTTGACCCCCGGATAACTGACCCCCCTTTAACCCAACACTTGTCTCAAATTTCTGTGGAGTCAAGCGTTAAATGGTTTCTAATTTTTAAATCACATTAATGTTTAAAATCAGCTTATTACACAAAATAAATCTTACAAATTTCCAAACCAAATCAAAATAAATATAAAATATTGTAAATACAAATACATCCAAATTGCAGCTAAAAATATCAATTTAGCCTTAATAAAGTGTTGTCTCATACATTTGATACATAAATTGCATTACAAACTTACATCTGGTAGCTCGTCAATAAACGTTTTGATATTTGCATTCTTTGCTGCTTCGTTTACTTCCTCGTTGGTTGGTGAACGACTGCAATCACCGTATCTGTGAAGAAATATTTATTCAGGAGTTCTCTGGATGATGTTGTGTTGTAAACTTGGTGAAAGTAGTTAGTATTACAAATAATGTAATTTAATATCAATACCGTTTATTAGATGCTTCTATTAAGAGTGTTGGGCAAAATCAGTGTATTTTTAGAATTCAGATCAAACAAATAATCATGCTTCTTACAATATATTTTCCTTGATAGATTGGTTAAAGAGCATTGGTTCTTGTGACACAAGACCCATCTGTTGCCGCACCCACTTAATATTCAGCTTTTTAATGTCATATCCATCTATACTCTAAAACGAAAAAATCCTTGTTTCTTTAATATCCTTTAAATCATTAAATATGTGGCATCACACTATGGTGTATGATAAAACAGTACAACAATACAGTGTCACTTATGTTAGTTTTTTTTTCTTTTCCTCAGTTAAGAGCAAGGTAAATAAAAAACAAAACAGCACATTTTATTAAAACACGTTAACGAAAGCCAATTTAAATCATTTGCAACTAAAGATGATACCATTCAAAGATATTTTAAATGATCTATACCAACAGATGCATTTCTAAACATACATTTCAATCACTGTAAGCCATCCAACACTGTTATTTGAAACATACCACTTCTCCTTCATCAGCATCATAGAATCGTTCCAATAACTGCACAGTGGTGGATTTGCCACACCCAGATTGGCCAACAAGAGCCAATGTCTGTCCAGGTTTAATTGTGATGTCAAGTCCTTTTAAAACTGGTAGATCCGGTCGAGTTGGGTAATGGAAACGAACTGATTTGAAAGTGATTTCTCCTTTGCAATGTGCCTACAAGTAAAACAAAAATAAAGTCAAACAATATTAATTGTGATGAACTGGACTTTTTAATCCAATGGTTGTTTCGGTTGTCGTCGTAAAATTTCAGTCAGTCCCATCTATTGCATTATGACTTATCTTTAAAATATCCAAGAACAAAAATTTAGTTTTTAGGTGGTTTATCATTATGGCATAAAAAGTAAAAAAAAAATGGGCAAAGATATAATAAATACCATTGATTGTAATAGTGTTAGGAAGCTGGTCTACACTTATTAGGTTGCAACTTAGAACTTATAGATTAAAGTATTACGAATTCCTATAAACGAATGGGAGTTATGATTTTACTAACCGGTGAAGCACCTTTGTCACTGTACACGTCTATTTCAGGTATTCGATCAAATAGGGCGAACATTCTTCTGGCAGAAACTTTTGCCTCGGCGTAATCTGGAGCAAATGAGCTGTTCTGGCCAACTGCCATTGCCCCAAATATAACTGCTGTTATAACTCTGTGAATTTGAGCTATTTAAGCACAAAACTCTATAAACATGGTTTATTTCAAGGTCATAACAAAAAAGATGTCTTAAGATACTGCAGGTTTAAATATTTAAAAAAAAATTAAATAACACTTACTTGAAAACGTTGTCGTAGGTCATCTCGTAGGTAAAGACAAGTTCAATTCCTAATCGAAAGACAGCAGCATATGCTAAGTAGATTACACATTGCGAATATCCATAGCCAAGTCCTATCAGCAATACTTTGCGCGTCGATTTCCTGCAGGGAATTGATTATAGATCTGGGTTGCTCATTAGGGTGACACAGGATTTAAAATTTTATAGTAAAGGTTGTGATAAATATTGTTTTTAAATATTAGAAAAAAATACACACTTAGAAAGTGATATATTCTGGTAGAATTATTAATTTTTCAAATGGTGATGCATATTTACAGTTTTTATGCATAGAAACTTTTTAAATTGGTATAAAATGTAGCTGATGACTCACTTTAGTGGGCCAGCAAGTTTCTCTGTGTAAAGTTCATAGATAGTTTGCTCTTTTGTCAAAGACGCCACCGTTCGAATGTTGTTGATTGCCTCACCAGCTATCTGGCCTGAGATTAATGTATTGTTAATACAATGTAGTAATAACTACACAATCAAGAGAACAATAAGGTCAAAACCTTCAAACCAGTCATCATACCAGCTTCCTCATAAGCCTCGCTTTCCTTTTCTTCAGATTTTATGACAAGTTGCATCTCAATCAGACCGCCCACAACTAGGAAAGGAATGAATGCGATGGTAAGAAGTGTTAATTTCCAACCAAAGGCGAATGCAATACCCAAAGCGACACCTGAAAAGTAAAAGTAGAAATTTAAACTGGAAGTCGTAGAACATGAGATTGGAAAAGGAAAGTAAAAAAATTGTACTAAAGACCATCTGTCCACAGTCAGGTTTATAGACCTCTTGAATTGTTTTGATAGAAGTTGGGTTTTTGTTCAACCCATTATATATGGTTTCCAAACATGACTGTGTTCGATCCAACAACAGTCAGAAGCACTAAGAGCTATTCTGTCCACAGATAATATATCTAATTATTTTTTATGCAGTGGAAATCTGACTTACCAAGAGAACTGAAGTTTTTGATGATGGTTCCAATCCTGACTCCAGTGCATCCTTGCACACGTGAAGCATCCATGGACAAACGTGTGCACAGTGCACCAGGGCTGTGCCTGTGGTCATCGAAGTAAGCAATATCCTGACGCAACATTGCTTTGAAAGCTTTCTTTCGCAGCCTTACTGTCAACTCCATACCGGACTTGGCGAAAAGAGTTGACTGAAAATAAAATATGAAATTCAGCAAACAGTTTTCAGCATATTATATATTAACCAAGAATAGGTTAGATGGGATAATTGGTAAGAGCATCAGCGATCTGCAGGCAGCAGATAATTTATTTATCAAAACAGCCCTTGAGTATTTTTAGGCCTTTCCCCTTTACCATTGGGTAAAACTACTAGCGTACCTCAGTTTCTCAGGAACTGGTGATATGTAGTAAACTTTGTTTATTATACAAATAGAAAACTCACCTCACTGCAGTAAGCAATAAATACGGTAACTCCCAGTGCAAAAAACAAAAGTGCGTAAAGAGTGGCTTTCGATTTCTGTTCTTCGACATCACTCAAAGAGAAAACGGTGAGAACCTCAGCAAAGAGGATCGCATTGACAGGGTCAGCAGCACCAGCAATGGCAGCAAACACACAGCCAGCTGAAATGTACAGAGATCAATAAGATATGATGCTCTACTAATTCTGTTTTATGCCTGACAATGGAAAATTTAAGGGGCATAAAGTGTTAAGGAGCAATCGTAACAATACAATATGCCTACACTACTGTTTGGTTAACAAAGCCATTGCTGTATTTTGTAAATAACAATTTCTTTATTTATTGAAATCTTATGTTAAAATTACCCGTTGACAACAATCAATTTTTTAGAGAAATTCTAATAAGTTATAAAACGTCGAACATTGATAATTTCAACTAAACAAACAAGTATGCAACGTTAATTTTATAAAATCCGTTAAAAAACGGAAAGATCATTATCAAGCATCCACAGTTGGGTTATGGGTTTATGTTATATTATTATGTCAACTTTTAAACCAATAATATTACGGCAGTCTTGTTAATTATATTGCTAGCAGCACAACAATACATAAAGTGGTTGGTCAGGATGAGGTTGGTTTAATGCCAAAAAGATACCGAACCACAGTTGACTTTGCTGTTTCTCCCACCTGCCATGTAATACCACTCTGGTTTGTTCATCGCTATGATCCTCCCGAAGGAAACATCCGGAATATCCTCCTCCTCCTCCTCCTCTTCATCATCCTCTCCGATCTTCCCGGACTTTTTGCTCTCGATGTTGTTGGAGCGCTGGGAGTAGGTCCTCATCCTTGTTGGAGAATTTTGCTTTTTTATTAGGCTTGAAACGGATGAGCCAGACATGGTCCGAGATCGCTCACGATGGACAGAGTTCGATTCGGGTGGCTTGACGTCTATTAGTATTAAGAAAAATAAGGTTATTGTACCAGTTCAATGAAGCAGAGATACTATGATAAATTAAACTAGTTTTCTTTAAATACAGACGTGATATGTGCAACAGTTGGTTAAAAACGGCTAATAATAAACCCTTTTTTATATCACTTAAAATATTTTACAATGTAATACACCAAAGAATGATTGTCATGCTTGTAAGGATGCTCGTCAATTGTCAATACATTGGGTAAAGTCAAGGGAACTAAGACCCTAGTACGTCCTTTTTGTGATAATAATAATATCTAAAATAAAAATAAATGGGGGCATCCTTAGACACACAAATCACAATAGTTAACCTCATTGTTTACTACAAAGAACCAATGAAATATAGGATACTCCTGTTTAACCCCTGAGATATGAAAGAACATGCAATTGACCACATTATATTATACACTGTGTTAATTGAAATGGAGACAATACAACACTGGGGTTGAGGCAACGTCGCTAAAGGCAATGTGTCCCTTGCAAAAGAGCACAGTCGAGAATAGAAGTTGGTTTTAATACAAACACTTTACAGTCTGACTTGCTTAAAATGAATAATCTGGCCGGACTTAGACGAAACAAGGTTTTGACCAATATCGTCTTGCTCAGGAGTGTCATCTTTCTCTGCTGTCTCCTCAACAGCTGACTCCCCAGCAGAGTCCTTCTCTTCTGACTCCTCACTCTCTCTTCCAGCTTGCATGTTGATGAGGTTGCTATAGACTCCATCTTTAATGAGGAGCAGCTCCTCGTGGCTTCCCTCCTCCATGATCTGCCCCTCATGCAAGGCGAAGATCTTATCAGCGCTTCGTATGGTGGATAACCTGTGTGCCACCACCACAGTTGTGCGACCTGGAAAGGAACAGGTATAAATTTCAAAAGTACAAAGATAATGATATAGTTAGTGAGAATAAATTCAAACTACCCAGTTCCAACAAAGAATACAATAAGTTGTTCATGTTACAATTCTATTCTCACTTAAAAATCCAAATCGTGTTTAAACCCTAAAGTAGTGGATCTGATGTATCATACCTGCAGATGCTTTCTCCAATGCTTGCTGTACAACCGATTCGCTCTTCGTATCAAGTGCTGAGGTAGCTTCATCAAGTAGAAGAACTTTGGGATTTCTTACGATGGCACGAGCAATCGCAATCCTCTGCTTCTGTCCTCCACTCATCTGCCCTCCTCGTTCACCAACAAGTGTCTGGAATTTCTGTGGAAGAATGTATTGGTCTTATGTTTACTTCTGTTAGGAATTTATCTTTTATCTTACTTCGGGCAAGTTCATGATGAAGTTATAAGCATTGGCTTGTCTGGCTGCTTGCTCTATTTCTTCATTGGTGACCCCCTCTCGCCCCCAACGAATGTTTTCTGCGATACTTGTGGCAAAGAGGATGGGCTCTTGGGCAACAACTCCAATCACTTCACGAAGTTTACGAACATTTAGGGTGGAAACATCCTTGCCCCCAACCTCCAGTGACCCTTCCTGTAAAAGAAGCCGGAGTCAACACCAATGTTATATTAGTATGAAGCAACTGCTATTTGAGAGTGTCATTCAGCAAGTCATGTTATGAAATTTGTTTCACCCAAAATTTATATATCATATCATTTATACCTCGCCAGAGCTAATTATGAGTACACCAAAATTTATGAGTACACTAAAATTATGAGTACACTAATAAACTAAAATTGTTTTGGAAAATTGAATGTAAAATTTATGCAACATAAAAAATAATATTCCCAACAACCTCTTAATTTTACCTGCACATCATAAAATCGCTGAATGAGTTGTATTATGGTGCTTTTTCCACACCCGCTTTGTCCAACAAATGCCACCGTTTTGCCATGCTCCACAGTTAGTGAAACACCTTTAAGAATCTGTTAAAATAAAAAAGTTATCTAATAATCACTAATTTGAGTTTTTCCACTTAATTTTACTATGAATTAAAAAGACAAATTAAATACTTATATTTTTAGTCAAACAAATTGTTATACCATGGTTTTCTGTTTAAATATACATATGATGTAAGTGCAAGAAAACAGTGCAATTTCCTTAAAAAAGGTAGCAAACCACTAGTACAGTGGATAATGTTAGAGTCACAATCAGGCACACTGTATGTATTAATTAGTTATTTTCTGCTCAGTTAAACAATTATGTTCTTGGGCTATATGTTGCCTTTAACCAATGACTTCAACTCTAAAATATTAAATTTAGAATTGTTAACCGTTCTATTAAAAAAACACATTTTAACTAATTTACTTGCAAAACTACTTTGCTAGCAATGTACAGAAAAGCAAGAAAAGAAAAGCAAGAAAAATTATATTTTCAATAATTAACAAAGATTAGTTTAACAATCAAAATAGTGTTTTTGAAAAAGGCTTGTTCTCTTAGTAATGCTAATTGACATTAAATACTAGAACATTTAGTTTCACCTCTACTTCCGGCCGAGATGGATATGTAAAACGAACATTCTTTAGTTGGATTGATCCACTGTCCGGATTGGGGGAATCCCCATCTTTGGAAAACGGGTCGATGACTGGCTTTCGATCAATAATGTCAAATATGTTGTAACCGGCTGCTTTGGCGGCAGATAACGCTTCCAAATAACTGCCACCCTAAAATAAAATAAAATTCAACTACTTTAATTGGGTGTTTTATGCAAAGAAAACAAGGTTTACTTTTGTGTTAGTTGTTTATTTGTGGTTATATCAAACAAACATATAAAAGATTCAGTCACAGTCCACTTTTATATGACTGAATGTTGAACCAATAAAATCACAAAGATTTACAAAACCATTATTTAAAGACTAATCCAAAGTATTCTCTTAGCATTTTGCCTTACCATTCCAAGCGCAAATGCAGCAATGAGAATGTTTAAGAACGACGTTATCATGTTCCCGACTGCAATTTCCCCGTTTAGCACTAGGGTTGTTCCATACCAGAAGGAGAGTCCATACATTCCAAACATGGAAAGGTATAGTAATCCCATACTGAACCCAGTAAATAAGCCGCCTTTGATTCCCACTACTTTGGCGTCTCCAAGGTTGTGAGTGTACCTGTATAAATGGATCTTAGTTTTTATTTTAAAAGTGATAAAACCGTTTAACAGACTTGTGTAGCAGACCGTAGTGTTTTTGAATCTGTTATATGTAAGCAATAACAAGTTAATAACAAAATTAATGAATAGGAAGTCATGAAAGGAAAATACTGGAGTTGTATAGTCTGGTCATACAAAATACAGTAAATGAACCGTTAATTAATAGAAATACCATATTTTCTTCATTTGTAGTCGATATAAACAAGCAATAACCTAATAAATTATGTAATGTAAACTGCAAGAAAACTTGCCTTACTATTCATGTTAATAGCTTGACCGACATAACTTTTAAATGATTGTTTTAACTTCTGTATATATTGATATTTTACCTACAGCAGCACAGACAACACACTAATAGCATCACAAACACACCTACTATTAAATGTTTACCAAATTATGATCAATGTTTCAAAAGTTACTGAAGTTGCCTTCACATCTGGTGACTAAATAACTCATAATCATATTACATTTTTTTAATTTGAGCATTTTAAAAGGGCTAATTGAGCTCATATAGTTTGTTTATAGAATGTGCTTTTAAATTTGGGTAGACTTGTGATTTCCAGTGTAAAAGCCAATATTTCTAAGTCATAAGCTGGACTGGAGTCTTGCTTTGTGTGTGACAATGCCCCTGGATTTTTCCATCTACAGATCTAAACATGCATATCAGAAACTTCCTGTCAAGAAAGTCGTATTCCTAAACTTTAACCAACTGGATCAGTGGTTCCCAACCTTTTTTAGTGTCGGGGCCAAATTTCAAATTTTAGAATACGTATGGAGCCGCATGAAAACACTCATGAAAACATGAAAACACACTGCTTTAGGAAAACAATGACGTAACAATAGCAGCCTTTTCACAACTTTCCTTGCCTCTTTTATTAACTATGAAGTTAAATATTAACTATGAAGTTAAAAACTTTTCCCAACCTTTAAACTAAGCAAGGGTAATTTTAGAATACTAATTTTATTTTTTTTTTATTAGAATCAGATTCTAATATTTTTTAGGGGATTTTCTAAGGTCAATGAGAGCCGCAAGAAGGCTAGCTGGCAGCCGCAGAGCCGCGGTTGGGAATCACTGGACTAGATCATATTTTCCATGACTACTTAATTCGGAACTGTGGACCAAAATTACCTGTCAACTTCTACTATCTTGGCATCCGAATGCCACGACGGTCCTGATTGCAGAAATCGCCTCTTCCGCTATAGTTCCAGCTGTTGCATATGCTGCCAATTCTTTCTTAGTATAAGTAGCAGTCACCTAAAATAGGTGGTTTAGTAATTAAAGCGGTTGACTAAATGTTCATGCAAGCAAACACTGATCGTTATTGAAAGTTACAACCGAACTTTATAGATACTTTCCATGTTTTCTACCATACTTTTCGTGCTTCTACCAGTGATTTAAGCTTTATGGAATAAGAGCACAGCCGTGTGAAGACTTGTAGTGGACATTCGCGGTTTATATAATATTTTTTGCACATTGTATTAAGTTATATTAAAAGTGTTGTAATGGGCGCTTAATGCGCGCACAGCTGTTGACTTGCCAATCATTTCCTATGAAACAGACTATAATCCAAAAAAACACTTACTTTATAATTCTTCCCACACATTGCGCCATACAAGCGCCTGTGTAAAAACCTATTGTATCAATTTATTATCAGAAACGCGTTCTGAAATGTAGACAAGCACTGCCTGCTTGAAGATGTCATCTTCAAGCATGTATAATGAACCAGTTTAACTGTACGAATTGTATTGTATCAGATTGCAATATATTAATAAAGAAGTTTTTTATTGAGTCCGGATTGCCATCTATTTTAGTCATGGCTGAGGTATGTTAGTTGGGGCAACCTCATGCCAGAATTAGTTCAAGCATTAGGCCCAAATTCAAGCATGACAATAAGCAAAATAAGGAAGACCCCCACAGACTTATAGCACATTAAATTTTTTTGTAAAACTGAAACCCACCGTAAACATAAGGCCTGATGCGATACCGAGCAGTGGTGCTACCGCCAGTGTCACAAGCGCTAATTTCCATGTGTAGCAAAAACCGACAATGATACCAGTCAGTGACATACTGCCATACTGAATCACCATAGAAACCTTTTGAGCCATTCCGTCTTTGATTTTGCTGACATCACTGTATAAACAACATACAAATGAACTCGTTTAATACATAAAAATCTTTTCTTGACAAAATGTTGTAAAAACAAATACTCAAACTTTCTTGTGCATATTACAAACTGCATGGTTTGTTTTTTCCAGGCAATAAATTTAGACAGAAGTAGTTATGAGGAGATATGTGGTTTAACCCCACAATAGTGGGAGTAGCAAATGTTTAGATCACGGCATGTGCCATGCACAACATGGTCATTAATCAGGGTTGAGTTTGAATGAATTTTTTTTTTGTTTAAATTGCAATTCTCTTTTATTTAAGTTGGTTGGGTAAATGTCTAGCCGTTTTATACAAGTGATTCTAGTGTAAGATATATATAAAGAGGTATTTTTTTTGTGTACACAATGTAATCTTATTTAAATGAAACTTTCAGATCTTTATAACAATTCTAGATAAGAAAACACTAATCCAAAACAATTTTAGGGTAATTAGTTATTTATACATCCCAAATGCTATGCTTGCCAAAGCAGATTAGTAATTAAGGTTTTTTAAAGAAATGACAAATAATCTGTTGTAAATGATGTTTTGCCCTGCAATTCGCATAGAATGATTGCTTAACTTGAACATTTGAATATTTTAGGAAGGACTTCATGTGTGATTTATATGAAATAGCAAGGGAAAATATTATTCGAATACCAGTATTTGAATAACAGGACATTCAAATGTCAGGATTCTGTTATATCGCTCTTTTGAATACCTTCACCGTTCGACTTACAATCATTTGAAGCTGACTCTGTCATAAATAGACAAAAAATGAAATAAAAATTGACGAAAATAGTTTGCAAGCCTACATATAAAATACTACGTTAGCCTATATAGTACTTTGAAAGTCGGGCATTCAATTCCCCAGAAGATTTAACATCATGAAACGCCATGTCTTGCCGCAATACTGAGCGAAAATATTCGGTTCGAATATGCTTGCTTTGCCTGTGGGATTTGAGGGTTAGTAAACTGGTGAATGGAGAAAGTTCTGTTAAATTCAACTTAAAATAAAAAAACAAATCAATGAAACTAAAATAAAAAACTAATCAAAATAAAATAAGTTTTTTTTATTATTACATGATAAGAATGTCAATTAGGAATAGACAAGAATTGTTAAAAAAAAACATGTCTGCCTACCTAGTAGCAGCAAGAGACCAAGTGCCAACTTGTATAGAAGCGAACACCACAACGGCGCAAGCCACATACACAAAATATAACACAAACTTTACACTTTTGTCTTTGAAAGCATAGAACTCTGGAGCAATTGTGGCGTTCCACACTCTGAAAATATGATGCGTGTGGTCAACTGTGTGGCTATTTGGCTTAGAGGTAGTGCGTCAAATCTTCGGCAGACAGAGTTGTAATTACTGTTCGGCCATTTAAATGGTAGCAAACATGTCATATTATCTGCATAAGGGCCTATTTAAGATTGACGAACTGAGAAGAGACCTTTTTACGGAAGGTTTGACCACAAACTAGGGCAATATCTCCAAAATATAAAACACATTGCAATAGCTTAGGTGATTGTGTACACAAGGAAATCTGATGATTTAGTTTAGTTTAGTTTATTTATTTTTTGCCCCAGTTTTTAAAAATGGCAAACGAATATAATCACGATACAGGAGCGGGAAAAGACGGAAAACGAACAGTCGTTAAAACATGTCATTAAAGGGAAAAAAAAGATATAAATTAATAAATATAGCGCACGCGGCCGCCAAACCCATATTGAGCCCTGAAGAAGAGTGTGCAGTAAAGCGCGACCAGTACAGTGGGGGAGCCGGCTTTAGGAGAAGGTGTGGCCCGAAAGCGTGGACCAGAGTGGAAAAAGAAAAAACACCTAAAATGAAATTACACTAATGTCAGATGACACTATTAGTTTCAAGCACACAATAAATATTCTTATTATGACACACTAATTGCATAACACTAATGCATTTGATTAATACTTATTAATGAGTGTAAAAAAAGGATCACTACGGTAGTGCACCATAAATAACAAAAAAGAAAAACACAACAAACAAAATGTTAAAATAAATAAATAATAAATAAAAAAAATAAATAAATTAAAAGCAAGCCAAAGAATGGTTGCTAGCAAATGAAAAATATAAAAGATTGCAGCAAGGATACGATTTTATTAATGCAAATTTGTTGTGACATATTAGTTATTATTGACTGCCATCTTCATCTAGGATCACGCTGCCAACTCTCTAACAGTAAATTGGAGGAGAAAGAAGCCGAAGAAGACACGAAGAAGACACAGACGACCTTCTCCTTGTAGATGAAATTACCGTGCCCGGATATCTGGAACAATGGTGTCTTGGCAGTATAGTTGTAAAAATGCTTCAAGACAGTTAAGAATGGAAATATGGATAGAAATAAAAAGAGGTTAGGAAACAGGGTGGTGTGCAATCAGATGGTGAGAAATATTTTAAAAATCCAAAACAAGTAGGAAGACTGAAGTGACAAGCTTAAAAATACAGAGCTCTGTTAGGGCCAGCAAAAACTATTTCAGAAAAACAAAACCAAGTGTACCGCTAACCAAGTAACAGAGAATACTGTAACAAAACATCATCATAAATATAACTTGTGTTTGTGTAAACAAATCAATATTGTTTGCATGCAAAGGAAGTCAAGACTGTGAACTAAAGTGGTGATCATAATTTAAAAAAAGCAAAATCTGGAAACTATTTATGCATGTAATTTTATTAGAAATAATCAACATGTGAAAAGAAATGCATGCAGGTGTAAATATGTGCAAAAGAATAGATAGGGTAAAGGAATCAATTGGAATTTATTTGGGCAAGGGGTAAATGGAATTTTTAACATACAAAGGGGATTTTTTGGGTGTTTTAACAAACAAAGGGGCGAAACTAGGGAAGCGGATGAGGGTCTTCCAAGAGGGGTTGTTTGACAGCTTTGGTAATCATTTTAGGTGATTATTAATATAGTAGGCTTCTAAGCCCCTTTATGTTCCATCCAAAGGAATAAACATAAATATTCTATATTAGAGAGCCAGTTTGATTTCATATGGTCTTGAATAGTAATCAACAACCAGAATATCAACTGTCAACGGAAATTTTTAAGTAATAGCATGGTGTTTTTGTTTCCAGTAAACAGATCGAAGGTTTTATGTCAAATTTTTGCTTATGCAAAGATACAAAGATAAAAATAATGTTCACCATTGATTAAAGTGCAACTAAAGCAGAATATACTCACGATTCATTTACGTTGGTGAGATTAAGCCCATAGCATGAGTTGTACTGGAATTGACACTTGGCATAACGACCAAAATTGGTGAACTCAGATGTAAGCTTACCAAAGATAATGAAAAATGCAGAAAGACCGGCTCCATGAATGGCACCAGTCAAACTACCAACGATCATGAGAAAAATATCCAAGCTGTCAGCATACCGAAACTGAGGATAAAGAAAGACTGTTAAATATTATTAAAAGTTTATTATTATTCTAAGAGATTTTTTGTGTTGTCTGTGTTTTTATAAGCCCTTACAATATATGTGTGACAAAAATAGAAATTGCTCCCAGGCTTACAAAAGTCGTGTGATGATCAGACAGTAAAAAGTGTACCGTACCTATTGTTATTAACACAATTTTATACTTTTAAAAACTGGACTCTTAAACAACATTGAGTTTCATGATGAGTATAAATTATTCATTGTCGATTTCTGTTTTAGCCAGTAAAAATGAAACACCAAACATTTAAAAAGAAATCTTACTAGTTTGTAGTAGGGAATTGTCTTTATTTCTTCCTTTTTCTTCTTTTCATCATTCCCGCTGCTTTCGGACTCCATTGACCCACTGGCTTGGCCGCTGGATTTAACCTAGTCTCAATTGGTTAAACACTGGGGGAAATAAAATAAATGAATTGATTTATGTAGATGATATCTATAGGACAACAACATATCATATGTATAATTTAGAACTTAAATATGAAATACAGGGTAAATCATTTTGTATAGAAAATATCAATTGTTCAAGTATAGAATATTCGGTTACGGTCGATTAGCTTGGTATCAGAATTTTGTGTATTTTACGGCTGTGCAGTAAAGTCTATTTGTTAAGTAATTTAAATGATGTCAGTTGTTTGCCCCTTCTTCTTTATTGTTTAATAATACTTTAAGAACAACTCAATAAAATGGTTTTAATAGGTCAATTAATTATTCGGCTTTTTATCTTCATCTAATAATAATTTGCCTGAATTTTACCAACCGGTTGTATATTAGCGCTTAAAACTATATCTTAGAGCAGGGATGTCCAACCTGCGGCTCGCGGGCCGCACTGCTGCCCACCTGAGATTTTTGTGCGGCCCGCTAGTCATTTTTACTCCAAGTAGTATTTTGAACTTTAAATTTTGGCCTAATTAAAATGTATCAGTCAGCTTTTAGGGACGCAGTAAACATCAAAACTGCAGAAAGAAACCGACGGACGAAAAACACTTATCTCATTGACTTTGTATTGCAGAAATAACTTTTTGGTTCTTTCTATATGTGTGTTATTTGTTCCCATTTTCAAAGATGAAATTAATGGCTTTTAATTGTTTCTTTATGTACCCATTCATGGTTGGAATTAAGGGATCGCGAATCGCTATTCGCGAACCGTTTTCTAAAGTTCGCGAATTACAAAATTTAACAAAATCGCGAAAATATAAATTAGCGGTACTGATTTCGCGCACTTTTAATAATAAATCCTCAATACGTAATATAACATCGTTTGCATTTAACATAACATTTTTTAGTTACATTGGCTTTACTTTGCATTATTGGCGTATAATAGGCATTGCTATCACAATGCAATAATCGCCATTATGCGTTAATATACCTCGATTCCTTTATTTATGATTTGCGATAATCGACATACCCCTTTTTAATTTACGTTTATTGCAATTTATCATTACTACTAAATAACGGTACTGTCTGATTTATGAAATAAATAACTTTTTTTAGGGCAATTTATCATAACCAAATTTTTTTCGCGCGCTCCTTATCCGCGCATTTCGCAAATCATTTCAAAACCATTAATTCAAACCCTGCCATTTTTATTAAAATTTAATAGGTTCTGCGGCCCATTGAATTATTTTAAGTGACAATGCGGCCCATTACAATAAAAGGTTGGACATCCCTGTCTTAGAGTTTTGAAATAACAATGAAATGGGCCATACTTTGTACACTGAATCAAGATAGTATTGGCAAAATATCATAAATAATTTATCGTGTAAACAAAAAAACTAAACTCCTACCAGATTACGAGACACTCAATCACGAGCCTGTACAGACACCTGGTTCCGGCCGGCCAACGAAGAATTACCTCGTGATTTACCATGTAATGGGACTCTACCCTTAGGGGAATTACCTATTGTGCTTCATTCGATAGCAAACATTTGTTAAATTTGTCGCAATTGTGTGTTCACAAATTTATTGATCAGGGGAAAACTTGACCAATAAGCTTATAAAAATTACGCGATATGAACTTTAATTAAGGTCTATCTGTTCTACGTTTAAATACACCGTAAATATTTGGTTGAATTATAAACGTGTTTTAACTGTCGTTTTGCCGTCTTTAATTTGCATTTATTTATAAAAGGTCTTGCTTTGTGCATTTATAATAGAAACGAAAAATAAACTAAACTTGCCAGAAAATAGACTAAACTGCCATATCCCCAGCTTTTTTGCAGTTTCGTGACAGTCTCGTGACAACCTCGTGACTAGGGCCGACAACGAAGAATCACCACATGAAAGATTTGACGTGTTTTTACTATTCCCGAGGAAATACCTTTTGTGTTCCACTCGAGCAATATATTTTAATTCGATAGAAAACATTTGTTTAAGGGCCTAGCATAAACAGTTGTGTGGTAAAAAAGGATGTGCGATCGATTGTAAAGATTATAAAAAAATGTCATTTAAAAATCGGACCTATGAGTAACGCTCGGTTCTAAAACTTGATCCGGTAAAATTACAGACAGGTCATTCGTAAAACCAAGAATTAAAGACGCCCGCTTGGAGCTTTTCCCCCATGTTCGGTTCCACTACTGTTTTGGAAGATGCCTCCGAAGTTTGTATAAATGGGTGTTTAAACGTGAAGCCATTTGGTGAAGCAGAAAACTAATAGTTTACCGATTTACCTATCCAAACTTAATATTTATATTTTCTAAATAAAACGGGTTGCATGGTTACCTAATCCAACCTGTTAGTCTGACGATTTAGTGCGAAGCCTTTTAACCGAACGGTTGTAGGTTCTAAACTGGTCGCTATAGCTAGTCGGTTGTGTCCTTTGACATTTTTGACAAGGCATTTAACGAAAATTGCCTAAACCCAGCGAATTATTGGGTTCTACCAAATTAAAGGAACGTGTGAATCACACACAACACACTGCAATATAGCTCTGGTAACCCGACGATGGGCGCGAAGTGATCTGACGATTACGAAGTGATCTGACAAGTGTGTTAACCCCCTTGCTTTTCCCATTCACGGGGATAACATAAATATCCTGTCCTATCGTAATCCCTCTTTGTATGTGTTATATAAAGTGAATAACGTTAGTTTCAGCTAAGCCTATAGCAGAAGCTAATGGATTTCCGAGTTACCTATTTAAACTTGATATATATACATGTTTTGATTAAGTTATTCACGTTGGTAAACAATATAACAACAAAAAAGCCAACATCTTTAAACATTTCGGAGACATTTTTTACATGGGACGTAAAAAGATGCGTTTAGGCCTAATATGGTTTTGTAGAATTGATTAAATTAGAATAGTGCTAAATATAACACTTCACATTTGTTACATAGTAGCCCAGCTAAATTGCTATAAAAGTATAAAAATCTCGATTAGATATTTCCCTAATCCTGTTTGCGCGTTGTTGAATGTGAGGGTATTTTCGGGTCTGTAAATATTATTTACAGGTAATAGGCGAAACGGCCGAACATGTGCCGATGTGATTAAATCTACATATGTCCCTACTTATCATAAAAACATGTATTTACCGGTTATTATGTTTATTCTCAAAACATATAACTAATAGGTCAGCGGTGGTTTGATCGTATTACCTTATAGCTTATATAGCTATACAAATCGCGGGTTACAAAACTGACCAAGTAGGCCTAATACGGGTGTTATAGCTTCTGTTTATATAAAGCTGGTCACAAGATATATAAGTGATAAATAGGAATGTAAAACTATGCTACAAAGACTGATAACACGTACCTATACAAGCATAATATACCGGCAATCAATATCGATATTAGGCCAGATTCACAGACTTTCTCTGTAAAGGTATGTTTTCGGTTCTGCAAAAAGACTTTGTAAACGCGCTTAATGATATTTCTGAAGGCTAATCGGTGCAAAATTAAAATCAAATTTTTGTTGTACTATATTGCTGGTTTTTCGTGTAGACTATGTATCACGCACGTTGCTTTTTTTAATGGGTTACTGTCAATATAGCATCACTTTATAGCCGATCGGCGGGAAGTGATCTAACGATTTCCCGTGTGTCAAACGACCACTGCATTTTCCCATTAACGGGGATAAAATATAAATATATATTCTAGCCATTTGTTCGTTATAGGCTACGTTTCAGGGAGACACAACAGTGTGCCCAACCTTAGCTCGTGCCAAGGTAACAATCTATAGAATTTACGGCTATTACCAGCAAAATGGAAACAATCTTTTTATGTTCAGTTCCATATTTTGCCCCTTCCGATAAAACAAAAGTACTTTTTGTATATTTAAGTTTCGGTCGCGTTAACCATTTGACCACACGACCGCACAGGATTGTGGACCAAGTATCTTGCCCAATGAGGCCACCTACCGGCTAGATTAAAGTAAAGGTCCCGCCACTATTCGGTTTACGGACGACGCGCTTAAACTTGTTATTCGACCAGATTGACACGGGTTTCAACCCACACGAGATTTACTCTACCCATATATTAACCTATTTCTTGCGAAATTAACCAAACAGATGTATACAAAGGTAGGCCATACACACTACACCAAAACTTAAGCACATTAGACTACCGTGTGAAGAATCAGGTTCTTTTGTGGTCGGTTGGCGTGCTTATACCTAGCACTGAACCTGCCCTGAGTTCTCCAACTACTTAGATTCCGAATTGACTCCGTCTCGGAAGGTTTCTTTACTGTATCTTATAAACTAATACAGTGAAACAAATACAGTTAAACTGATTGACTGGACATGCCCGGAGACAAGCTCCAAGCAAGCAATTTATTCTGGTCCTTATTCCAAAACGCGTTTTCCATACTAATATAATACAATGAGTTTATACACACAACGCTTGTATGGCACAATGTGCGGGTAAGATCATATAGGAAATGTTGGGAATAATAGCGCGTTGGCAGAGGAAATGATTTACAAAGATTTTTGGAACAGGCGCACACAGCTGTGCAGCATACAATAATGGCTTAAAAAGTTTAACAAAACTTAATATATATATATATATATGTCCAACAAATATGACACAAGCCGCGAATGTCACTACATAGCTTCCTTTCCCCCCAAAATTAAAAAAAAAATATTGTAAAAACCGTGAATGTCACTACAACCCTGATCCTAAGCGCAACATGTTTAAGTCCGGCCGGTTGATCTAGCGGTTAAGTGCGTCGTCTTTAAATCGATAAGTTGTATGTGCGAAACTGGGCGCTAGCTAATCGGTTGTGTCATTGGGCAAGGCATTTTACGGACATTGCTTAAACCCAACGGATTAATGGATTCTACCAAATTGAAGGAAGGTGTATACATATCATGTGCAACCCACTGCAATAGCTTCGGTAACCCGACGATGGGCGCGAGGTGATCTGGCGATTGCCCGTGTGTTAACCTCCTTGGTTTTTCCATTTATGGGAATAAACATGAATATTCTATCCCATATCCTATCCTATCTCTTTATCTGAAAATGGCCGAACAAGACCAAACTTACAATATCCACGGTATCGTACTGAACGAACCTATATGGTAAGCTAAATATGGGTTTACCATTCTTATGTCTGATCGATTAGCGTGGGGAATTTGTGTACTCATAAAGAGTATTTTTAAAATTACAAGTAGGATATATTTTAATTAATGACAGGTATAAAGTAATATCGGATCGTTGCGTCACCAACATAAATAGCTCAATAATAATACTTAGGTTTAGCTCCGGGGGATTTCCCTGGTTGTGTTGTTTCTTGTAATTTTTTTTGTTGGAGGAAGTAGCTAAACTTATGCCCAAGTTATATATATATATGTTGTTATCTTGTGTTTTCGTATTATAGTTACCTATGCAAATAACAAAATATAGAAAAATAAGTTTATGTGACCTTTTGGCTAACAAGTTTGCGTTATTTTTATGACAAGGTATAGGTAAGAACCCAGCAAAGTTATATATACACATGCAAGTATGGATGAAGACGCAGCAGATTTTCTGCAAGGGATATGTCCAGATGCAAAGTGTCAGGTAGATATTATCTGTATAATCGTATAGCAGAGTCCTAGCTATTTAAAAATGTTTAATATTTTGTATTTTGAATATTTTTGTTTTAATTGTTTATGTAAAAAATACCACTAAAATAGTTGATTTTTATTGTTTTTATGCTGCAGTGTAAACAAAAGATGATTTTTTAAAAAATAATTTAATGCCAACACAAACAGGTTAATCAATTTTTCGATTGGTTTACCATTACCAATATGAGATTGTATTTACAGTTTTAATGATTCATATAATTTTTTTATTTGAATTTATTAAATTAAGGTAAAATTCACACCCTTGCCCAAGAACACATTCATGCTTTACACTTCTTATACCAGTATGAACATTATGGATTTGGTTATCTTTTTAAGTGCAGCCGAATGCACTTTATGCATTTTGTCCTTTCACTGTATGTACCGGTTTATAATTGTAAGATTTCAGCATGCAATGTATGGTTTTTAGCACTGTGTACATGTGAGGCCGTTTTGAACAAACCAGCATCCAATAACAATTCCTTCCATAAAAAAAGAATGTTTGCTTTAGACGCTGTTGTACTTCACTTCTAAAAACTCTTTGGTGGAATGCAAGAATTGTGGACAACAACATAAAATTGAAAACTTGTTGGAACAAAAAAAGGCCAATAAGATCAATGCACTCCAGTCAATGGTTTGCTTTTTATATTAAAATATTTTTTTCCCAAATTAAACATTACAATAAAAAGAGTATTATGCATAAAAAAATAAAAACATTTAAAGTACCTATAGTCATTAAGAAAGCTCTAACTTCTATGATATAATATTTCGGTGACAAAATTGTACGGTAGTTATAATGCTATCAATTGTAGATCAAAAATATGACGGATGTGCAACCAAAAAAGGGAAGTGACTTTGTGAGGGTGATAGGATTGTCAAACTTTCTCTGTAAACTCCTTTCTCCTCTTCTCACAACTTATGGAATGAACAAAGCTGGAAAGTACGACTTGTTGGTTGTTTTAAACATTAAAATATTTTTGTTAGTCAATTTAGGTAGGTGCTGTTATTTTCGTATCCATAACCTTGTTTTGTTTACCAACTTTATTTGACATGTTATTATATTTTATTAGGTGTTAAACAAGAATGTTGGTAGGTGTGGAAGCAACTTTTACTCGTGGCAATACAAACTTAACAACTATGGTCATTATGTCATTATTTAAGCATAATTTTATCCAACCTAAAAATTTGTTATATTCCTTGTGTGACAAAAAAACGTTCCTAACAGTTTTTAAATTCTAAGCAACATATGGTTCCTCATTTTTAAAGAAACAGTACCGGTAGTATGTAACCACAGATATCTTGTTTTAAAGAGTGCTATATTTGACGAGTACCGGAAGAAACAACACACAGAAGAACAATATTGTTTTTTTGTTAAAACTTGAAATACCATAAGTTATCACTTTCAATTTAAAAATCGCTATTTTACAGGGCAACTTTGCTGAGTGAACTATGCGACTCTGAAACAATAGATTGTGGCAAGGTTCTGGGAAACCGCACGTTTCTAATATCCCCTGCCCATATAGATGTGGAAGGATATGGAAAGGATCGTACCGGCAGCACTTTGTATTTACAAACTCTACTGGGTAAGTGGTGACATTGATTAAATTTGGAATATCATTTTAGTGCGTTTAGATTAGCAGTATTTTCTTCTTACTGTTATTTACTTAATTGTTTAGCATGGTGTACTTGGTGCATTGGAATACTTTTTATTTGTGGTGTGCTATACTTTAATATTACCTCATTTTTGCACTGTATTTTAATATTCCATTATAAGTTAATCTATTGTTTAGCTGTGTTGCTTAGTTGTTAAGCTTAGAAGGTATGCCTGTATTTCCAATTTGGTTATGTTCTTCACTGTAGTGTTATCTCTCGGTAAATCAACATACATTACCTTAATCCAAAAGAACAGAATTTGTTGTTTTCTTTAATTTTGCAAACACAGAGAGCATTCTTAACAGGACCAGTCACAAGCTTAGGCAACCACAGATGGGGTAGTATTTTACAGATTGTTTGCATCATTAATCCCAACAACTGTATTTTTTACCTCTTTTGCTCCTAGGAAAAAAAAACTATTATCATCTCCAAACATGTACACCCCGGTTCCCACCATAGTTTAACCTGTGTCTGCAACATGGAAAATAATTAATTAACCAAGGTTTATCATGCCAAAAGTTTCATTTTAAACACCATAAATCATATTATTGCCATGTATTGTAAACATAATCGTAAAGTTATTACACCAATGTACTCAGACTCAATGTTCGCTCGGTAAATGTATCTCTTCGTCTAAACCAGTGGTTCTCGACCTTTTTGACCTCGTGGCGCACCCGAGACCAATTAAGAAACGAACGGGCGCACTTTGCACAGAGAGTTAAAACAATATGCTAAATTCTCAAACAATTTAGGAAAAATATGGAAAATTAAAAGTTTAATTTAAATAATTTTATCACTAAATTTTTCACGTAACGAAATTACTGTTTCTTGAGCGCTCTTGCTTTTCGGAAGTTAATGTAGAACTAACATTACAATGGAAAAGAATGAACTAGGCACTAACCATTTAGTAGTTTTTGATCTATACACACTTTGTCGTAATTTTACGAAATGCAAGTGTGGCGCACCTAGCTAAACCCTCTGGCGCACCAGTGAGCCGCGGCGCACCATTTGAGAAGCACTGGTCTAAACACTAAAAGTGGTCATCATAATTTCCTGAAAGGTACCAACCAAATTTCCGGTAAGTCTCTAAAACCATTTTTTTAAAACTAGATGAATTAAAATCAGCACACGAGGGCGAGGAGAGGTTGATTCCCATCCACGCTGATGGGGATGGACATTGTTTAGTTCATGCCATTTCAAGGTCTCTTATTGGACGAGAGTTATTTTGGCATGGATTGCGCATCAACCTGCAAAATCACTTAAAAGAAAAACTCGAAATATACAAGGTAGGAATTTTCATATTACAGCAATCTTAGTACAGAAATTATACTGTGCAGTTAGCCTCCTTCCATTTTCCTTCCACGGCTTTTTCATGTTGCAATGCTACGCTAACTTAATGTGTATAAGTGTATAAAAAAATTAGCAATCTGGTTGTTTACATGCCAACTGAATAGTGTTTTTGTTTCAATTCTTTATTAAGTTTTATGTAAACTTTTTTTATTTTTTTTAAGCAAAAAAACAGTTTCTACATGTGTAACTTGCATTTTAGACTGTGTTTCCTTTTATCCAGGAAATGTTTAAAGAGTTTCATGATGATAACGAATGGGCTGGTATTATAGAGGAGGCGGACCCCTATCGCATGCAGTTCGGTATTGCTGCAGGTTTGGGTAACATTCACATCTTCGCACTGTCCAACATTTTGAAGCGTCCAATCATGCTACTGGATTCTATGAAGGTAAAAGTTGCATCAATTTCCACCGAACAGTATTTAAGTTAAGCCTAAAACTGAGCAGAATGTTGACTGTTGTCTTGGACATGTGAAATTTAATTAGCATACACATTTGGATAAAGCTTACAAGTTATTTACATATTACACAATAAAAGCATCTACGACCCTTCAATCTTTATACTTGAAAAGGTTATGTAATATACTTAGAACTAATGTAATATACCTAATTACCTTGTTCTGCAGAATTTACAAAATGCTGGTGACTACACCGGTCTCTTTGTTCCCGTTATGGTGGAACCTGAAGAATGCATAAACAAGTCACCAATTTGCATTGCATGGAGTGGAGGGGGGCACCACCACTTCGTCGCTCTCGTGGCCATACAGGGAAGGCAACTACCCCAGATCCCTAAATCCCTGGTCCCAAGAGTTTGGGGCGTAAGTCAAGAAGTCGGTCAAAAATACTTGGATTTCAACGAAGATGGAAGTTTGACCGTTTGCGCTGGAAAACCACTTAGTCACACGTGGGTTTAGTTTTAGTTTAATTTTTTGATCCTTTGTTTTATTAAAGAATGACATAAAACGGCAAAACTAGTAGTTAAACATGTCAGTGAATACACACAGTATAAAGGAAAAAAATGACATGACGGTTAAACCTAACATTAACCAAATTAAAAAGAAAATTGCAACAGAAAACTTTTAAATAAAATTAATAGAATTTAAACCTTGACTAAAAGTATGCAAGTACAAGCCAGTACTGAAGAGAAAGCTTTCTTTATAAGATTTCAGTGGAAAAAGAAAAACTTCCCTTAAGTAAAATTTCACAAGTGGTAAAGAACTTGTAATGCAAAGATTTTTAATCGAGCATTGTATCCTCCTTAAAGGCTGTATCCTAATTTGTTTGTATATTTTGTTGTTTTTGGGAGAAGTTTTTTACTTATATACTAAGCTTGTTCATGGAAATTTTACGAAATAACATTTTTCTAGTTATATCCAAAAACTGGTTTCTGCAATGGAATCTCTATTCATTGATTCGTTCCAAATTTCACCAACGTTAGTGGCTGATTATTGTCAGCAAGTGCTACAAGAAATCGGATGTGCTTGAGATAAGTCCTGAAATGGTCACCAACATGGCACAGCATGCTGTAGATAGGGGTGCATTATTTATGTGTCTGGTAAGTGCTTACATTTTTGTTTTCAATACGGTTATGCTTTTGTTTAGTTCAAAACTACTGTCAGTGGTTGGAAACTTGTATTTTAGCTCTTGAGCGGCCTGTTTAGAAAGGTAATATTTATCCCGGTGAGTAGGCAAATTCATGGGGCATTACAATATAGGCATACCCAAAAAGACTACATACATACTGTCATATGATTGTGGCTGTTGCAGTATGTTGTAGAAAAATAGCTTTATGTTTTGCCCAACTTATTGATTCACTGGGATGAAGGTACCAATAGTTAACAGACAAACAACATACAACTACCAGAATAAGGTGCTTGTATTCCAGCACAAAACAGACTCTAGTTGTTCTTAAAGTGTTGTAACCCAGGAAAAAATAAACACCGTTTTAAAAATGTACTTTTCCAGTTTTGTCAGTCACTAAATGAGATCACGCCACCTCTCAGTAAAGACTTATGTCCGGGTGGTCAACTGTACAACCTAATGGTTAACTGCCACAAAGAGCCAAAAGAAGACAAAATCTACAGCTTCCCAATCGAGCATCTACAGTGCAAATATGACAAGGAAAAGAAAAGGTGATAAATGATGGATTCTTTTGTTTAACATGCCGTTTCTGCTTTACCAACAAAACGGGTTTTAAACAGTAAAGTTTAATTTAAAAAAGGTTTTTTATTTAGACTTGTGGTTTTCGAGTATGTCTGCCCGAAATGTGACAAAGCACTTCGTGAGGTGAACAAAATGGGTGTGGTGGCATACAGAAATGGTGATGTCACAGTCTCTTCCAGCACTTCCTCTGCAAAATGTGAATCTGGCCAGAAATATTACTGGGAGGGAAAGGAGTACGATAACCATCCAGAAATCTTTTTTATCAATGTGGAGTGGGGGGATAGGTTGGTTAAAATGAAGGTGAGCCCCATATTAAAGTAAAGGATGAAGAATTATTGGTGATTTTATTATCATTTTGATCTAAATGGTATAAAATATTTCTGTTTATCCCAACAGATATGAAAACATGTGAATACATGGATAATTGTCAGCTTACCCTTTGTCCATCAATGGGTTACCATAGTTCTTGTAGTGTTTGTACTTTTGTGATTTCGCTGCAATAACCTTTTAGGCGATGCTGTAACTAACTTATTTAACAGGCCGCACTTAAATAAATACGGCATTCAAAGATACAAGTGACATAAAATACGACTATACTGGTGGTTATTATACCATGCCAACTTTCAAAAATTTAAAATATAAAGTTATAATGATCAGATGTGGCTTTAAAACACAATCAATATTTAAAACTGAAGTTCTGTTTGTTATATTAAAGCAGGATGTTCATTGCATATGAGATCATCAAGGGATGTGCTTTTAGAACCTATTGATTCCTGAATTTTTGTTTTTAGGTCAGCTGTATTGTGGATAACTTATGCTTTTGTTGGTATTGGGTACATTATAAGTCATGGGTGGTTCTTATATACATAGATAATTGTATTAAAAGATTAGTGGTATAGTTTATTTTTGTCAACTTATCGCATAATACAGATTAAAAATTTGATGTCCAAAAATATTGATTACTTTTCTGTTCGAAAAATAAAAATATTGACGTTTTTATGTTTCTTTATCTAACAGATTACCTGGTTCTATGGAGATTCAAACCCAGAGTACAACAGCAATGCTACAGACGTGGCAAGGGAATTAGTGGAAGAACATTTTCCTGGGGAATTTGGTGTCGGAATGTTGGTTGAACAGATAGCTACTAAACTGAGGTGCATGACATGTATGCTAAATTCAATTAATGGAGAAGAGTTTCATGAGATGACCTACCAAGAAGTTCCAGATAGAAAACAAAGTACATTGAAAAAAGAGGATTCTGCATTAGTTCAGAAAAAGCGACCAGCAAAAATGCCTAAGACTAAACCTGCAACAAAGCAAACTGAATCCAGAATGGAAGTAGAAGTTTCCCCTACAAAGACAAAAGAAACTGGAAAGCAAATTATAAAAATTTCTTCATCAGGTTTGGACAGTACGATTACTGTAAATGATGAAATTGATTTAAACGAACTGAAATCCATTATTTCTACGACTTTAAACATTCCCGTTCATAATCAAGTCCTAAAGCTCGGATATCCACCAAAGACACTGGGCCCATCAGAAGGTCCGCTTGGGTTGAAGACCGGTGACCTGATCAAAGTTAGCGAAAAAAGCTCTGGTATAAGATGTCAAGCAACCAAAACATAACCCTAATCCCTCTCATGCCCAAGCAAACTAAAAGTGTTACAAACGTATCATCGCCCAAACAGTCGAACACCTGATTTCCAACCACCAGTGTTGGATCGGCAATCTCGTCTAAACAAAGCTCTTCATAACATTCGTATTGAACAGAGTCAAAGCAAACATAAAACAATGTGGGATTTTGCTGTCGAGAGACCTGAACTTTTTACCAAAGGTGGGGTGTTCTACAAGCAGTTCGAGCGTGATATAGGGCTGAAAGATGGCTTCCACTGTCAGCTTCCATTAATTCCCAATAAGCTGTTTATGTTCAGTGAAAAAAATGACAGAGTTGAGCTATGCCTGGAACCACGTGGCCATTTCCCGGTAAACAAAGAAACAGATAAACTGCTGTTCGGTTTATCATCCGCTCAAACCAAAGTGGCTCCAGGTTTTGGAATGTTAGGGGATTCTCCAGCCACTTTGCCCAAAGAGGATATTTTAGCTGAACGAGAAAAGCTTCAAAAACTTATAAAGAAAGAAAGCGCTTAAATTGAATTACCACCGGCATTGTACTTTTGTATATTTGTTTGTATGTTTCACTGATAAAACCAGTATTCGATAAAAATGGGGGCTGCCATGGATCAAATATGATAAAAAGAGTGACAAAACTAGGTGTATAACAAGTTAAACAGACCGAATTTAAAATAGGTGCATTTACCTTTCAAGAATTTGTAAAAAATTTTTAGTAAAGTAGTATTCCAAGGTAGAATTATTCTTTTAACTCACTTCTAATGCATAATACTATGCAATGATATTCAACATGTTTTATTTATTATTTTTTTACCTTTTGTAAATAACTTTCATTTTCCGATTGTTAGTCAGGCTAAGCTGTAAGCACCAACAGTTTTTAATGGCAACCTTGGTAAAACTGTAAAATAAGTTATTTTTCTTTTCTTCTGAAGTGCAATTGTAGGTCTACTCTTTTTTTACCAATAAATTTAATTTTTATGTACCATATTTTCTTTTAATTAATCTACGAAGAATCTGAACAAATGCATATCCAAAAAGATAAAAATGTAAGGCACAAAACTGGAAATGTAAAAAGGGTTTTGTTCCGGTAGAAATAAATTTAAAAACAAAAATTATGCAATATTTGGACTATTATCTTCTACTTTTTAATTTGGTTTGAAAATAAGCAGGAGCTGCTTCATACAACCAGTCTGGGTCTACAACACAAAGATCACGCATAAAGCATTTGCTTGTGTGGATCAATTCGCGATACACTACGTAGGAAGGTTTTGACTGAAACAAGCACGAGGAAGGGTGGATATGAACTATCTCGTTTGATTCTATTACTTTGTATGTTCCATCTGATTGCAACTCAGCAGCGTTAGTAAACAGGGCATGGGCTGTGCAACGCCGCAACACTGCCATATCCCTTTGGTTTGAGGTGATGGGAATATTCGCTTTTATGCATAAAGTCCTCAGCTGCTTTCGGATATCGAAAACTGTGCTCATATTGCGATGGTTGATGTAGTTTTCATAACTCCACGTCTTGCTGCCTTTGCTCTGCTTAAAACCTCTGTAAATGTTGAGGAACATTACAAAGTCTCCTTCGTTTGAGGTAAATTTTCTTCGAATGTCTAAAGCAACCTCTCTTTTAGCCTGTGGAGTATACAATACACTCTCAACAGACAACATAGAAACCAAACTAAGCATCTCTTCAACACAGGTATGATCAACAGCACAAACTATTGCTTTGCTAAGTTTCGGTTCCAGTGGAAACGCGGCCATTTTCCGACCTAGTGAAGTCAGCTGGTACGAATTTTCCCCTGATTCCACCACCGCTCCTAGCAAAGACAGTTCACTAAATGCTGAGGTTATGGAATCTTTACAAGGTGGGTCAATAAAATCAAAAGCGTGTACATCAACTATACCAATCGCCATCAATTGAAGAATAGTATTGCTTACATTACAGCGCTGAATTTCCGGCACAGTGTTTGGAAGAAAATTGAAATACTGTCCCTCAGTGTAAAGTCTGCACACAACACCAGGTCTTTCCCTGCCGGCTCTGCCAGCGCGTTGCCACGCTTGAGCTTGTGAAATTGACTGAACTGACAAAACATCTAAATGTGTTTTGGCATTGTAGCTTTTTGCTTTTACTTTACCAGTGTCGATTACAAACTTTATGCCCCTTATTGTCACAGAAGTTTCTGCAATATTTGTTGACAAAACAATTTTTCTAGAGCCAGGCGGTGTAGGTTTGAATGCTTTAAGTTGCAAGGTATGAGGTAAAGATGCATACAATGGACAGACAATAAGTTTCGGTAAACTCAAAGGCAAAGACAACTGCAGCTCCTTTATGGTTTCCACAACTGATTCAATCTCTTCTTGACCCGTGAGGAAGACTAGGATATCATCTTGTGCTGGCTCTTCTTGATGAAGTTGTAATGCTGTTATCAAAGCAGAATTAACATAATCACTCTGCACTTCCCTTGTGTAATTTATTTTAATTGGGTGCAATCGGCCCTCTACATACAGCACAGGGGCATTACTAAAGTATTTGGCAAAATGGTCCACATCCATGGTTGCAGACATCACAATAAGTCTCAATTTTCGATAATTTTCAGCTTTTCTTTGAACTTGCGCTTGCTTAACAATCCCGAACAGCACATCCGTGTGAACTGTGCGCTCATGTGCTTCGTCCAATATTATAATGGAGTATTTTTTCAAAAGCCGATCCCCTATCGACTCCCGAAGAAGCATGCCATCGGTCATGTATTTTATTCGTGTTTGCGAACTAGTGGAGTCATCAAACCTGACGCAAAATCCAACTTTTTCACCAACCTTTGTGTCCATTTCGTGAGCAACCCTCTGTGCTATAGTAATAGCAGCAACTCTCCTTGGTTGTGTGCACGCTATCAATCCATTCTTATGCAGGCCACAATTATATAGAAATTGAGGGATTTGTGTGGTTTTGCCGCTTGCAGTTTCGCCAATTATAATGACGGTTTCAGATTTCGTTATCTCCTCAATTAGCCGGTGGCGAACAGCGAATATTGGAAGATCGTTCCTTGCAGAATTCGTCACAAAACCATTTACTTCGTTCATGTTTACCCTCCCTGCACAATACATATGATTGAAGTCATAATGATAATAATTCAGTTTATAAAATTTATGGTACCACACTACATGGTAAAACATTTTTGAAAAAATGGATAGTAAGTATATACGACTCCAGTACAACACACTTTAATAAGACACCCGACTAGTTAGCAACCTTTTGGTTGAAAGGTATCGTACTAAACCATCAGTCTAACCGGTTTGGTAATGACATGAGCATCGTGAAAAGGTATATCATGAGCGGAAATAAGTATTTTTGTCACTAACATGAGTGGAAAGGGTTAGTTTTTGTTTAGTTCAGTGTTTCCCAACCCGAGTCCGCGGTCTCAAATGAGTCCGTGGAAGGTTTAAATGAGTTCGCAAGCACATCAACAATTTGCAAAACTTATATTTGTTTTTGATCGTTATAAACAGCAGGGATATGTTTTTATAAACGAGACATTGTAACTCATGATAATTTTAAGTTTGTAGTAGTGTTTGGTATGCACATAGTCCAGTTACGCTACACTTTTGACTAACGCTAATTGAAAATTAATGCACTTTAAGTCCGCAAAGACTTTCTCTGGTAAGAAAATAGTCCGCGACCAAAACAGGTTGGGAAACGCTGGTTTAGTTTATAAGGTTATATCATGATATACCCCGCTTATGTTAGTGACAAAAACACCCACGCGCCCCTCTAGCTCTAGGTGTGATTGCAAAACATTGAAAAAAGAAAATATGAAAAAAATAATAATAATTACAGTCAGACGATTTTTTAAAGCTTAATGACATACAAATTAAACAGAATATTAACCCATGCTGATTCTTTTCCGTTTTATAGAACTCGTCTTCGTTGCCTTTTACTAGTCAGACATTCTGGCACACTTTTTCACCATCAATAGGGCAAAATATGACGTCACAGTAAGCAACCTGGAATCAAAGTACTCTATGTAGAAAGGATTATTCGTGGCAATAGCCCAGAGTTCGAAACCGTGATTATAATATACAATAGTTATAAAATTTATTGGTCCAGAAAAATTACACAGTTATATGTAAAATAAAACTTCTCAAGCGTTTAAAACACATCGCAATATCTCTGGTATTCAGAAGGTGGACACGAGGTAATCTGACGACTCCCCGTGTGATGACGCCACCTTGTATTATCGCGGTAGTTTGCTCGTATAATAAGTCGTACATATACCGACTCTTATACAAAAAACGACAAAAAACTTGAATGCCGTACCGATTCAGCTCTAATGTACTGTGACGTCATTTGTTAGAGTTGCCGTGCGACTTAGAGAGAAAGATTCTGTTACAATTACTTTAGTATCCATCCGTACATACAAAATGTACAGGAAACGCTTTTACCAATTAAAATACACCTGAGACACCTGAATCCGCACAGTGTCATGTGTAAATCCACATTAAGTACCACATATGAAAGGTAAATGAGCGGCCCGGTTCATATATGGATTCGAACTGAGTGTGGATGATGTAAGCTTATACTGGACAAAATTTACTTGTGCCGCCTGGAGCATAGAAAGTACCACTTAAATCATGCGAAATACACATGGACTGTGTGTTGCTTGGTTCCGTGTAAGGATCATCCAAATATACAGAGATTAATAAACCATGCAAACCAAGACGAAATCAGTGAGATGTATTTTTCGATCTAAGCGCTCCAAGCGATCCAATCGATCCAATAATTAGATTAGAGGCATCCATTTTTTGATAAGAGATACAAGATTAAGGTTATGTAGTAAGTCTATCATATCTACAGTTCACACCTAAAATCCAGTAAAACCGGTACTGTTATTATCTGCCCTGGTTTTGTTAAGAGGGTGGAACAGCTGATAATAAGACTATACTCCACGAAGTGGCGCATACGGCCGTCGGTATTTCCCTGGCGAAACACCGTCTTTTTTAGACGACACGCCATTTTTCTAGGGCGGCAAGCCATTCTCTTTAACGCCAATACATTTTTAGGAGGCGACACGACAGTTTTTTAATGGCACCAATGTTGTCGTTTTATTTTAATAAAGACAAGCATATATTAAAACATGTGTGAAACCAAAGATAATACTGTTCAACATTGCTTTTTGCAAGCATAGGCTGGACCAATTATGTTGGTTGCTAAGGGTAAATTCTCAGCTTACTATTTATATATTCATTTATAATTTTAAACAGTTATTGATGATAGGTCCAATTACCAAAGGGTGTAAATTTTTTAATAACCAGTTCCATAAAATGGGTTGTTAAACAGACCGTCTCGTAGCGGACGCGCGATGTAGCCCTTTTTTGGCAAAGCACATATAGCTGACATCTCTGAGGTCACATGGGGCATTGAGTCAAACTAAAAAAAAGTATTGACGTCTTTATCAAACACTCCAATAGCTCGGATATCTCGAGAAATACCTCTTCTCTATAGTATTCCCAATCACGGGATAAATCCGACCCGATGGTCTAGCTGTCTAGCGGTTAAGTGCGTCGCCTTTCAATCGAAAGGTTGCAGGTGCGAAACTGGTCGCTAGCTAGACGGTTGTGTCCTTGGGCAAGGCACTTTACGGACATTGCCTGAACCCAGCGGATTAATGGGTTCTACCAATTTGAAGGAACGTGTCTATCATATACAACATACTGCAATTGCTCCGGTAACCCGACGATGGGCGCGAGGTGATCTGACGATTGCCCGTGTGATAACCCCCTTGGTTTTCCCATTCACGGGGATAAACATGAATATCCTATCCTATCCTATCCTATCCTATCCTATCCTATCCTATCCTAAATCCTTTTATACTATCAGCCTATCAGATTGAAGAAAACTTCATTGTATAGTTTAATTTTCGTAAATGATTTTTGCAGTCAATATACAATTATCTTAAGTTTGGTTAGATCGACGCTGTCCTATCTTTTTACCAGCGTTGTTTCATGTCACTAAAGTCCGATTACCTTGGGCAAAAGCATTGTTACATACAGTCAATCGGTTTAATTTGTTCCCACAGTCGGGTTATAATTAAATAATTCAGATGTTCCTTCAATTTTTGTTATACCTATTGATCCACTGTCGTATCCTATCTTTTCCCATGGACATAAATGTCTAGCCAACGGGTATTTTCGTTGCTTTATACTTTCCGCAGATGACCATCTGAAATATAATCAAACGGAGCCACATAACTCAGTCCAAAAAGTGGTACTTAATAGAATTTTCTGTGCATTTGCATGTCTTCTCCGGGTAGTTCCTGTACATTTAAAAAAAACCAGGCGTCTTCACTATTGGCTTAAGACGGTTCCAGTTGACCCCATGCGCCCTATGGTGCCCCAAGCGCCTTCAAGCGGCTTCTTTACATTTAGCATTTTTGGTTTGTGGTATTAATAACACGTATCTATGTGTTCGTATCGGCGTGTTGTGTACAACTGTGCAATTTGGTCTGTTTACATACTCCGCTTACTGGGTAAGGACTTTGATACCATTGCTTGTTTTTGCAGTGCACTGTCTGTTATCCAGGATTTAGTATTTTATATTCATAGTAACTACGAAAAGAATTTAAAATAAAGATAATATGGATGCAGAAGAAAACACCGGTTTATTGGCCAGCATTTTTACAAATCCAATAAATATTGGGTTGCTGATGGTCTGTGGGTACCTGCTTTATAAAATTTGCAAATCAAATTCTCCAGAGGTAATTATAGATGTTATTCTTTTATTACTGTTGTGTGTTTCTTAAAATATTATTTGGTTGTTAATATATCGAGTCAAAACTTTTTTTACAACCAAATGATGCACAGCATCAGCACACCATGTTACTGCTTATTAGTAATTATTTATAACCTTAAACTGTATGGTGCAGTTTCGTTGCTTCTCCCATGTATTGTTAATCCAGTATGGAAAGTACGGCAGCTGCACACTCGAGTTTTATTTTTCCCTGCGCCTTTGCACACTTGGGTAATTTCACACATGCTCGTGAGATGGCAGTATAAACATCGTATAATTTCCAACAAACCTGTAAACCTACTTCTGGACCTCGGGTAATTTACTGTCATTCTATTTTTTGTTAATGTTAGCTGATAAACACAATAGATTTGGGATAGAATAATATGTTTGTTTAAGATTTTTACAAAATAGTAAAAAAAAGGAGATTTTGTGCACACTTGAAGTGTGCACTCTTGGACGTTTGCACACTGCACACTTAAATATTTGGCGTGTGCACACTCGAGATCTCGGCGAAAATTGACGTACTTTCCATATGGGTAATACCGGTACTGGTACATTTAATTGAATTTATTGGTTGTGATAGATTAGTAGGATAGAATAAGATAATCATGTTTATCCCCGTGAATGGGAAAACCAAGGGGGTTAACACATGGGTAATCATCAGATCGCGCCCATCGTCGGGTTACCGGAACTATTGCGTGGTGTTGTATATGATAGACACGTTCCAATTTGTCAGAACCCATTTATCCGCTAGGTTCAGGCAAATGCCGTAAAGTGCCTTGCCCAAGGACACAGCCGACTAGCTAGCGACCAGTTTTGCACCTGCAAATTACATAAGTATATTCAACTTTAGCGCCTGACTTACTCTACATGTATCGGGTACAAGACCTTATTATGTTTTTTCTTTCTCAGGATAACTTTGGTCCTCCACCAGAGCCAGAAATGCCAAAGATGAAGAAAGGAGACCTAAGTATCGAGCAGCTCAGAGAATACGACGGTGTGGCTCATGATGGGAGGATACTTATTGCTGTCAATGGCAAAGTTTTCGATGTAACTCGCGGAAAAAAATTCTATGGACCAGGTACTGGTATTATAAATAATAAAAATAGCCTGCAATTAATTTAAAGAAAAAAATTGTCAGGCCTGAATTAGTTCATTAAACTACGTAAATCACAGCATTCAACATTTAAATTTATCTTCAATAATATTTTTTTGGTAGTTTAGGGCAAAATCAAGGTCTGTCATATTTGCTTGTAATATGACTACAATTCCTGGAGTAGTCACTGTTCAGGAATGGGATTTTAGTTTCTAGAGATTGGATGACCAAAAAATAATATAAAACTTGTTATCCCGAATACAATTTTGGATTTGAAAATACAATTCTAGAATATTAAACGATTTACCTAAATTCCAAGAACAAAGCATTGCTTTAATTTTAAACAGATTTGATAACTCTTTAATGCCGTCTTTAGAGGGGCCATATGGAGTGTTCGCAGGCAGAGATGCATCAAGAGGACTAGCACAATTTCGATTGGATAAGGAAACAATTAAAGACGGTTATGACGACATTTCTGATTTAAACCCAATGGAAATGGAGAGTGTTAGGGAATGGGAAATGCAATTTTCCGGTATGTAATTGTGCCTTGTGTTTGTTGATGTTGTTTAATCTTAAATACAATTATGTAATATTTTGTTTAAATACCAGAGATTTTTCTTAAGTTAATTTTAAATAACAATACTATACATAGATTCACACACATAAAACTTTGTAAAACAATTAGCAACAAGCAAAAAAAGAAGAGTTATGTTGAAATCATTGTCATTCTTTAGCTGAAACAGTATATTATGTCATGTTTCTAAGTTTTGTATATATTGCATTGCAGCATTGGCATTTTTTTTTCGATCAAGCATAGGTTCGAATCTTTAAAATTGTCTATTTGATCTTGTACATTTATTAAAATGATAAAAATGCGTAATTTCTGCATGATATCTGGGCACCTGTACTGTACATATCCAGTAGATACAAATGGATCAGGTTAAAACTGAAATAAACTGAAGTTGTTGGATATAGCAATTTTTTTAATCACCAAATTACAGGCACCGAGTAATATGCTCAATTTTTGTGGTATAACCAAGGTATCATTGTTGCACACAGTCATGAATAAAGTGTTCTTTAGTTTACTATATTTTTACATTAAGTGTTATGTTACCAGTATTTCTTACTTTCTCCTTTTCTCCGGACATTTCCAAAACAAATACTGGTATATTAGGTAAATTCATTACCTTATGAATAAACCTTCTATTAAGTAAACCACAGACAAAGCCACATACTTTTCTGAACACATTTTATGAAATCTGTCAGTTTTGAATGTAAATGTGGGAAATTTCAAATATTATTGCCCTTAATAGTGAATAGTGTATGAAAACATTTAGATTAGACAGTTTGACACTGATTTTATTAATACAGTAAATACTAGTATTTATGTTAAGACTGTATTGTGGTTCTAGCTGCCAAGTTCTAATATAGCAAATGTTGTTTTAGCATACAAACCAGCATAGCATTTCGCCAATTACCACATATCTCTGTTTAAATCATCGTTATTTGCGCTTCTGAATGGAATGGTTGAATAATTTTGTGTTAAGGTATAATTTTGTAGGAACTGTTCACTTTGGCAGCTTTATTTTTTATTGGACTGAATGACGTAGTTTTTGTCCATTTTTAACATTTTTTGGGCCATAATAAAATATGTGATTTTGTGATCGAGTATGAGATGTGCAGTCAATATTTTTCTTTAATGTTAGTTTTATCACGAAGATATGCACTTTGCATTCAAGTTATTTCAGCAACTCTGCTTTAGTGAAGGAATGTCTAATCCCGAATACCAAGCTCGCGCCTTGCTGATATCATTATTTACAAAGCTAAAAACACAATCGTTAATGTTTTGGTCACTGGAATTTATAGGTTTTATTTTACCGATTTTATGACAGTTTACTAATAACCACTTGACTATGTGTGTCAATTGTTAATGTGGTTGGGGTTTT
>CH003245.1:1480959-1583442 GCA_000149265.1 Ciona savignyi | reverse complement strand
TACTTTATCTGTTGATAATGGTTCTCATGCGCCGCCGTAATTCCTGCCAGGAACATAGGCAGGTATTAAATATTTTTAGTCCCTTGATTTCTACCTAACCTGAAACCAGAGATCATTGAATCTTTATAAATGTGTAGAAGTAAAAAAATTATCATTTGTTTTGGTCCGTATATTTGCTTTTTTGGAATTTCCATTGTGCATACCCTTTTATTAATACCCGTTAGTAGTACTGCACAGCAATCCTAAACAAGATGCTTTAAATGTTGTACATATTGCATTGGTTTTAATTTTTTTTTCAATTTTGCCCTCTCCCTTTCCTTTGGATATTACAGATAGTATCTATAAATGACTAAATGTTTCAGAGTTTTTAAAATGTGTTTAATGTTGATTTTCTGGTAAAAACCATATCCAATGATTACATTGTTCATACTGTTTGCTTGGGATATTGCTTTGTAGTTCTTTATGATTATACTGGTTTAAGCTGAGTGAGGTCGCCAGAGTCTGGTGTAAGATTTAATCTGCACCATAACAAATTTCTAAGCGAATGTTTCTTTTGGCAACAGATGTTGTCTTGATCTAAAACTGCAGTTAGTTTCATTTAAAAAGATTAGCACAGATTATATTTTATTATGATATATTAAGTTTCCTCCCCTTAATTGGAAAAGCTCAGTCGCGTTATCACAGTACGTCATACTATCTCCCTATATGGAAACCTATCATAACCATTAACATAGGATAGGATATTCATGTTTATCCCCGTGAATGGGAAACCAAGGGGGTTAACACACGGGCAATCGTAAGATTACCTTCCTTCAATTTGGTAGAACCCATAAATCCGCGAGGTTAAATTTCAACAACTAGAGCCTGTTAATTGCTACTAGGCCTAATTGTTAAACTTTTAACACTATAGACTTTATTTTAAGCAAAACATGGGTACTCGGTTACCAATTAAACTTGCTGGGTATATTCTTTTGCTCCCGTATATGGTTTGTCGTTTTAACAATAAAAAACTTTATCAAATGCTAGAATACAGTAAAATTCGCAGTTACTATCTGGAAGTTGTTCGGCCAAATAGATTAGTGGGTAAGTACTTCGTCTTTCACCAGAAAGTTTGTAGATTGACCGCTAGTTAGTCGTCAGTGTCCTAGGGTGAGGCAACTTGTCTATGCTAGTGGATTAATGGGTTGTACCGAAACAGAAATAATGTTTCAATCAAATACAAAAAGTGGTCGCTGACGTTTGGCTGTATGGTAACGCCTCTTGTTATTTTTTTAGTGAAAAGCGTTTTAGGGTAAAAATAAAAGGTTTGTACATTAGAATAGGCCTGCACCGGCATGGCAAATATGTGTTGCGGTAAACTTCTTCTAACAGATAGGGAACTTCACAATTGACGGGAATTGGTGGTAACTTCTGAGGATTCGGCATTAATGGCCATATGGAGACGTTTAACGCTAAATGACTCGTGCACACAGTTTGTTGTTAAAGCTATTCTTAAAGCAACAAGTCGTGTAGAAACACGGAAATTCTTTAGAATACCGCGGAGTCATAGATGTTCTAAATTTATGTACGATACAAATTACTTTAATTTTATGTGTAGGGAGCCAGTGCAGGGCGCTTGCCTATTATAGTAGATTGTTTCTTGTAGGCAGGCCCCAGGTAAGCCGGTTACAACACCTGATGCGATCTGCAATTCCCTACGCGCTATCTCGACTCTTGAAGCCTGATTAGCCAAAGTCAAATTTGTTAGAAGCCTGATTAGCCAAAGTCAAATAAACTTATATTTCCAGAGTATTCGACAGCTGCGGTAATAATAGTTCAGTGATGACGCAATGTCAGCGCAAATGTCGGCTGCGCCGATCATAAATTTTATGTAAACACATGAGGTCGCTACATACGTTTAACATATTCACCTACTGGGTTTATGTAAAGCATATGATACTCATATTTAGGTTTGTATAACGCTGGACATCGAATGGAGTGTTAATTTAGGCCGTTCAAAAAGCCAGCTCCGGGTTACCTATTAAAAAACACTATTCTCAATTAACGTATGTTTTAGTGTCCTGTTTTCAACACCGATGGGGTTGATTTAGTCACAGACTCCAAAATCTAGATACATAACTCTTTAAAACGTTTAATGGTTAAGCTTATGTTGCTTAAATTAAATAGGTTTCAAAACGAAAGCGCAAGATCTGCTTCCAAGTTTTACATGTTGCTAAAATTCAATAAAAAAAAGTTTTACCCAATAATAGTTCCCCGAAACAAGTTCATAAACCTTCGTATACCTATTTTATGCGATACTTTTGACGTCATATTCCATAATGTTGGCTAATCCGCAACAAAAAGGATGTCGGTAAATATTAAACTTCATTCTTTACTGGGTTAGCATAGTTAAAGAACCTCTATGGTCGTGGTTGCTATAGCGGGGCACTTATACGTCATCGATTGTGCATGACTGTTTTAACTTCGCATATGGGTTTAAACATGGGAGTTTTGTAGTCTCTGAAATGCTACTGAGATTTCATAGATTAATTCGGGCTTTTTGCTTACGCGATATTCAAATGTGACTAATTACTTTATGTGTTATTATATTCCGTATGGCCAATTTATATGCGTAAAGTCCTTAATGGTTCTAGTCGGCTATGCTCGACCTTTGTCCAAGACACTAAGCGGACATTTTCTAAACCCAACAGAATAAGGGTGCCTCTAAATACTACAGGACACTCTTAGTTTCATCTTGAATCTCTTGGCGCCTTGGATCACTTAAATTGCTATGAAAAGTTATTCTAACCCTGTTCCAAACATTAATCTCAACCCCGGAACTAACTTTAACCCCAACCCTAACATTAATATCATGGCTTTTGTTTGGATCGCTTGGATCACTTAGATTGCCATGGAAAGTAATTCTAACCCTGTCCCAAACACTAATCACAACCCCAGAACTAACTTTAACCCCAACCCTAACATTAATATCATGGCTTTTGTAATTACAAAGTATAGTAAGCTATCCAAGCGGTCATGTAGTATTTAGAGGTATCGTACCGACAGAATAATGGTTAAATTAAAACAGCAGCAACATTTCAATATTATACACAACGTAATAGCTGCGATAACACAACTGCAGTCACAAATTGTCACACAACAACCCCGCCAAATCCATTAACGTAAAAAATACCTTCATCTACTACAGTATTTATTTTATTTTAAGATTTTCAATTCAGTTAGAGTTGTTATTTGGTTTGTTTTAAAAACTGTTCATGAAGATGGCCTCAGCAAGTGTGCGCACTAGTCGTGATGACTGTGGGGATAACGACCACCCAGAAAAGGTAGCCTAACTTATTTCTACATGTTACATGATGTTTATTATTTCCTTCTGAATTTCTGTAACAGCGTACTACCAATTGGTACAAAAGAATTTTCAGAAATATCCATAATGTTTATGAGAAAGATTTTTAACAAATGCCAGGTGTCACATGGGTTTATTTGGTTGTTATACCGAGTACCAGTATACTAAATTAGTCTAAAAAACTAAAGTGCTATTGCTTTGTAATCTAGATTATGGCAAAAAATGTTTAGGTTTTTTCAATGTTTATATATTATGTATATCTTTTTAAGTTTTTTATCATCTATTTTGTCACAATAAAGCCCTCTGTTGCCAAGCAATGACTGCACTAAAATGCACTGATCTCAGCCCTAAATGTCGGGTTCATAATAAACACCTGTACACCCTGTGTAGACTGGGTAATGTTTGTAAACACTTGATGTACACTAAATAAATGAGGTGTTCAAATATGGTACAAATTCACTGTGTACATTTTGTGTTTTCATTTAGAATAATCCTTGTTTATCCCCATAAATGAAGGCAGTATAACATGGACAGCGAAGAGCATTATAACATGAGATAACCGCATGCCTAATAGCCCATAGTCAAGTTAAAAAAGCTATTACAGTTCGGTAAATGATGCAGATCTTGCTAACATTTTTTAATCAAGCCAGCCTTTTTTCAGGTTTAATTGAATATTAATTTTGGTATTTATTAATAACTTCATATACCTAAGTTTTAACTCATTTTGCAATGGTGTAAACAACCTATGATACCTTTTATGGTTTCACCTGAAGGAATATAAAGATTATGTTTTGAAGTTATTTTTCCTTTTTGTCCTATACTGGTAATATATATAAGTTAAAATTTAAGCAATAAGAATGACAAAATAAACAATTGTTAAAGAGAGAAATATGTATACTATATATATTTATGTATTTAAAATAAAAAGGTGGCCACTATACCAAAGTAAAATTTCAGTAAGAGTGTAATAAAATACAGAGATTTTAAATTAAACTAAATAAAGTTGTAATGAAAAGTGTAAGCAATGCTAAAGAGAAGAAGGTTTTAGGCGAGATGTTAGTCCATATGGCACATTTAAGAGTAAATAAACTTTTAAAAAAAACTATATACCGTACCTTTATTTCTTCAAATTTAAAATACCTTAAAAAAAAAACGTAAAAATAAAACTCCACCGGTTGCTGTATATAATTATTATCAAGTAATGTACATAATCTTTTGAGTGAAAAAGGGTGCATTGCAAAAAATGAGCACTTTCAGTTACATGATTTACCATGTCTACTTATTTGTAGTATTAGTACCTGGTATAGAATATTGCGTATTTATTTGATTAAGTATACAAGTTATTTTTTTATTTTCAATATGAAACAGCTGAGTGTGTGTTTTAGAATTTTTGCAACACATTTCTTTTTTTAACGATAACACAGAAAATTATGTGTGGTCAAAATTCATATATTTCTCCGTCGACAGATGGCGCTATCGTTAGGTTCTTAAACTTACGTTTTACGTTCTTTAAATATTTTGTAGTTTAAATGCGCGCATTGGCGGTGATCCAAAACCTTTTCTTTATCGAAAACTTGTAGTATTTTAGTAAACCGTTAATGTTTAGTTTTTTATATCAGTTTTCTATTGTGTAAACGAAATTAAAAAAGTAAAACCTAATGTCATAAGTTGTAACATATTTTATCGGTCTTTCTATTATGCATATAAAAATGCACACCATAGAAAAACGGACACGCAACTACGCTTCTGTTTCGCTTCCGTTATTTCCTCTGCCATTGTCAATGCGGGTCCTATCACGTCCGTGACAGTTCATTATTAGAATACTATTTTAATATCGCATTGTTCTGCCGAACATTTGTTCTGCCGGTTTGGTTTGCCGATGTATAAATATATATTTAATGAAAACCCAATCGGCCAGTACGCTTGCGCATTGCATAGGTTTCGTTTGTATTGCAAAAGTTACGTTAGTGACTTGTAACTTTCGTCAGTTTAAATCGTTGCTTTGTTTACGAGTGAAGTCTACGAATAAGTTCTTGTATTACGGGCGATCGTAGACAAAAAAGAAAAATCCTGATTTTAAAACTATTAACAAAGGTTCCTATGTATTTCTGTTTGAAAAATGTAGTAATTATTATGTAACAGAATCTAAGGGAAATCGGACAAACTGCCGTGTTTAATTAAATCCACTTGCGTTTTTGAAAACATGTTTCAGCACTTTAGCTTTCATTTTAGAAGAATCATTGTAAATAAACCCAATAGTTAAAGGTTATGGGATGTAATCTCATCGTTATAATAAGTTGTAAATTCTTCCCACGAATTAGTTTAGCCCAAAGAAGCCGTTTTAATCGTCGGAGATATAAACAAAGTTTTTAAAATTGTCCAAAAGAACATTGCTCAATTATTGAGGTGCATGTATTGTATGTAAATAATAGGTTGCATGCAATATAACTGTAATATGCTCATATGATCATCATGTGACATAACGGAAAACGCTGTTGTAAATAACTTTTAATTAATAATGTTTTGTGGCCCGGATAAAATAAGGGCCTGAAACAGAATTATATCCGTTTCAGCCAAACAGGTTTTAGTAAAGATGCTTGAGTCGAATATAAACATATAAATTGATACGTTCTTGGTAGGGTATTGAACAAGTAAACAAAAACGGTTCTTGTAACTTACGTAGTTATGACTTTTTGGATATGTATATTTTTATTGAGTTAGTGTATATAATATGTTCGCTTTGTTATATGTAACACCAGGATCAACGGCAATAAATGTTTATCTGAAGTCTGGTTAACATTGCGACTTTAGTAACGTGTTCTGAAGGTCGTGAGGCTTTTAATAAAACTTGGTCAATTGCACCAACGTGGTTTATTGCCCTTCAACAATCGCATTCGTGACCGAAACTATAAGAATGGTCAATTTTCACAACCGTCTCCTTGTTATCATAAACTAAATAACTTGTTTAGTCTTTTTAGCATCCAGGTGCATCCGTTTGTATATTAACTACTTTCCCGGCTTAGTAATCGATAACTACAATGAATATTAAAACTGATTAGCAAGGTCACGCTATCAGGTCAGACATTGTTAAACTTGAACTTGTATGCAAAGCGTTTTTTTAGCGAAACTGCAATCGATAATACGAAAACTCAAACAAAGTTTCGTGATAAGTGTTTTGCTGCCAACTGCCGTGGTCTGATGTGACGCGTCAAGGGTGCAGATCATCATCAACGCACGTCTCCATCGTGCCCCTGAGCAAGGGGAGACCTCGTGTCAACGTTTAAAGGTCGTGCTTTCTATTTACAACCTCTGAGTTGTTATGTTGCTTCTCAAATGGGAAAAGCGTGTTTGACTATCGTCAAGGGTTTAATTAATGTTTCTGGGTATGTGCGAAGCAAACAGTCCAAATCCTGCGGCTGCATTATCTATTAAAACGCTAAGTTTGCCCTTTATTTTTACCCATGTTGTTTGCTACTGTTTTAGATTCTTGTCATTGCAGTAAGGGCTACCTGTAATGTCATGAATGTACACCTAATTAATCATTTACTACCAGCGTTTACCGCGTGTACAGTGCAAGAATTACACCAGGGATATTACCGTTATACACTATTAGAGACATTCATGTCACACTTAACAAAAATACCAAGAACACATGCTATTAAATACGGAACCATTGCGAGCGTAAATTTACTGATATAATAATGACTCAAGAGTATACCAATTTAAAAAATATTCATTTTATGCAATTGCACTGACTATGAATTCTCCAGCATACCTAGTTCGATAATACCAGTGTAAAAAGTGGGTGGTTCGAACAGTTTTTCGAACAGGACATTTTAATCTCGCCGTTTTTGTATTTCCATAATCTAATGGACATAAATCTATAATAACCCAGTGAGTTTATATAATTTTCCAAAGATACTGTGTTAAAATGTGACGGTACAAAATATTAAATTTGACATATCAGCAATCAGTACCTAAGGTAGATTAATTAAAACAATATTTTGGAGATTTTACAGCCATATTTTGAGTACTGTTTCTATCATAGCTTTGCTGTACATTTATAAATAAAGTCCTGCGCAAAAATGATTTAAATTCCAGTTAATTTGTTGACCGAAACCTCGGTAGTAACTCCCCCTCCCTCTAGCTCGATTGATTTATTTCCCGTAATCGGTTCCACGTGGAACTGAGCTGGTCACTTTTTAAATCTCACCAGTAGCACGCGCAATGTTTGTGACGTAATCGGGTTGATGGGAATCCCGCGTTGAGATTGCGTAACAATGAGCACCGCCGGCCTTATTTTACGTATTTTTACAAATGCTAACGCATAGTATGGAATTCCAAAAAGTAGCTCACCATTCATACTTTCTATTTAAGCTATGCGTCGATTCGGTATCACATACGGTAATGTTGCAACACAATACAACATAGCCAACTGTTATAAAAAAATCACTGTAGGTGCGATACGTTGTGTTTTACAACCCGTTTTGCAGGATTTGATCCGTTTTTGTTTTTTTGCAAATTCACTGTGTGTCCACTCAATTAAAATTTAACAGTAATGAGAAAAGTCATTCAAGTTTTGCAAACTCATAAAACAAGCAAACCGCATATGCTGATGAAAGGGAATTAAAACAGTCGATTCATCGAAAGGGTCGTGGGTAATTCGTGCACTACGGCTGGAGTTTTAGTAAAGTAAACTCTTCTTTTCTCAAACCGTTATCTAGACCGCACGACCTTCGGCTTGCAGCGGTAGTTATCGTAAACTGGGTTTGGTTAATTATTCACTTGTATACATTCTGTTGATTGTGCTTCTGCGGTGATGACTTGCGACTTTGTGACCTTGTTTAAATCGACTCATTTTATGTCATGTCATATAACTGATTGTGGCGCGATGATTGCGACATTTTTATTCTGTAAGTCGCAATACTGTTTTCTTAGCAAGACAATCCCGATATGGAGATGACTGTGCGTTTCCCTGTCGTGTTTCTTCACTTATGGCCAGATTCATACCAATGGTGCAAAAAATGTTTCAGCTATTACTGAATTAAATTTTCTGAACTAACGCTTGTAACCATTTTTATGAGGTCCCTTGTGTGTATTGCAGAATTCCAGTTATAAGTCCTGTGTGACACGTTTTTCTTCGCCAGTAAAAGTTCGCCCATAGGCGTTGCCGTTTTTATCCCTATTTTATTGATCGATCTTTCGAGGACAAAAGTTTTTAGCTTTGCATACGCAGCAGGGCGTTTTTGTATTTGTCGTCGTTAAACAAGTTGCCCCGACGGCTTGAGAAACAAGTTGAACAAGTTTCGCCCGATTTCTCTCTTGGTTTGGTCTTAAAGAATAAATCTTATATCTGGGAACGATGAACGATTTTTTTGGGAAATTTAGATGTGAGTTTTTGGCAATTTCTTTAAAATGAGTCCGAATTCCATGTCCCCGAACAACGATGCTGTTCGCGTAGGAATTGACGAGAAAATAAACAGACCGAGGAGTAAGAAAAACGAGTTCAGTGACGTGGAACCAAAACGAGAACGATATATACGTGTCGCGGGCCGTATCTCAAGCAGTGGGGAAGTGCGCTCCCACAGCGTGATCGAAAAAATATGAATTGAGCACTGATAAATTGATTAACGTGCTTTTAAAGGTTTTTTCGAGTTTATCGATTTTTGAGTCTGATTTCGTGTTCTAGCCTACCTGGTTCTTAAGAGTATAAGCACAAAGAACAACGCTCAAGAAGTATAAACAGTTTGAGATAGATACCTTTATTATTTCGGTACTTGCGTACTTAATTCTAATGTTTCTAGGTCGGTTCAGATCGTTAAGGCTCGTAATTAATTTCTGTGTTCGCGGGACCCTTTTAAGAAGGTAAGATCGATATGGCGTGTGTGACTTTTCATACCGATTGTACACTCTTCATTTAAAGTTTTAGCCAGCTAGGCTGTCGCATGTTATCAAAAGGATTCAAGTTTATTTTATATTTTATAGCATGTGTCTATTTGCTAAGTGGACCTATAAACTTTTTTAAAAGTTTGCTGCGATGTCTGCTCCGGTTTGCACTGATTTCCCAAAGTTATTTATCACTCGCTTAAACTCGTGCCCATGTGTGATTTTAGCTCATATTTGATTTTATCGATCTAAAGTCCGTTAGCATATTAAAATATGCGAGTGTTTGCTCGTTGGGTTAACTACTAAATAGCCGGTTTAAACCCTCTTTTATCCATGTTTAAATGTCATATACATTTTAATGCATTGAGGTTTGTAAAAAAGCGATATTTAGAAAAAAAATTTTGAATTTGATTTTTTTTGGAACTTCCTAGTTAACCACATTTCTCGCACCCGTGTTCGAAATTTCGCGAAAACCGCAGATTGCCGGCCATCCCTTCTATAACTTACTGCTGCGATAGAAAATTTCTTAATTATAAGCAACGATGTTGTGGTTACGTCGTGTCCGCCTCTGGCGTTTTCTTCGAACGCATATGTAGAGCATAACGCGCGTTTGTGCCTCGCTTTAAATGTTTGTTTTTTAAGTTTTTGTTGCTTTCAGCCACCAATGTCGTCGAATATCGTCTACCAGCAGCACCATGTCTCCAGGGACGAACGTGGACAAGTTATGGGAAGAGGAGCTTTTCGTGGCTGCACTGTCTGGTTTACCGGTATGAAATGTCTGAAATTATATGTTCGCCGAACTTGTTTCCATCCTTTTCTCTCTTATTCTCTCTTGATTATTTCTCTTTTTCTACCCTCTCTTTATTCTCTTATATGCCACACTTTATATTTTGTACCCTATTTAACGCCACTCTTAGCTATGTAAAGAAATTAATGTAATCATTGCTAAAACTGATTTTTAACACACGACTGAAGCTTTTTATTGCCACCATAGCATACTAATTGCTGAAACTCTCCTTAGGTTTATCTGGTGCTGGTAAAAGTACATTGTCAATGAAATTGGAAGAATTCTTATGTTCAAAAGGAATCCCAGCCTACAGCTTGGATGGTGACAATATTAGACACGGTCTAAATAAGGTTTGCTGCTCCCTTTTTTAAAACATCTAATTTTTAATCAATAACCAATAATGTGTACATGTGGTTTAAGTCATATGTATATGACTTGATGTAAAACACTGCAATACCATGTGTTGTCATCTTTATTCTAAAAATAGTAACTTGAAACAGTCAAAAGATTGTGTATTCAATCTTGTGTATAGACATTAAGCCACCAATCTAGTAAACAGACATGTAAACCTACACTGAGTCAGACCAATGTGAACCTACTAATTTTAGGTTTAATGTTAACCAGGTTCACGCAAGTTTTTGGGCATGCATAACATCAGCGTCAGTTTAATGCAGTGTTTCCCAACCTTTTAAACTTTAGCGCATGGACCGTGGCCTGATCTGCCATTTACTCCCACTGACGTAAATTCAAATTTTAAAATGACTTTGTTATATGAAAATAGTAACTGCAGTTTACCTTTTAGACTCGTCCTCGTGGTTATGGCCTTGTAATAGATAGATAAAAATATAATTGCACGCTCAAATACATTAAACTTTCGTGATGACGCAATAATTTGAAACTTATTACATCCACTCCCAAGGAAAGCATGAATTACACCATTACCTATTTGACTATTACCACCACAAAAAAATCAACTGAATTATAGTAGTCTATATAAGAGTTTATCATTGTATGCCTGCAAACGCTTTCAATCTTTCGGGTTTGGAAACACTGGTTTAAGACATAAGCCTGTACTCTGTTGATCCTTCTACTCATAGGCTGATAGTTTTTATTTAAAATGATCGAAAACGTTTTTTTCTAATTATCGAATTTTAGCCACCAAATTGCAAGCGTTGCCTGGCAACCTCTTAACTCACCAACCTTGCTTCTACACCTATAATAATTTTCCGGCACTTAGTTAAACATGTTTTTAATTCATGCGTACATTTTAATTTTCGAATACTTTATTCACAATATCATTCCTACCAAATGCAGGACTTGGGTTTCGCCCCAAGTGACAGGGAGGAAAATATTCGACGAATCGGCGAAGTTGCAAAACTATTTGCCGATGCTGGAGTTGTGTGTCTTGTGTCTTTTATTTCACCTTACAGGAAGGTAAGCAATAGTAAATGAAGTAGTGGTATAATAATTTTCTATACTTCTGTTATGCCAGGGGTACAAAAATGCATGATACAAACATGTAAAAAGTGTGTTGTTCTATTACGACGATCAAGTCAAACTAAACAGGATTTAAACCATTATAAATTTGCAATCCTAGTGTAAATTTGCAATCCTAGTAATCCTAGTGTGCTGTATGCAATTTGCACCTCTGGCACAATTAACTTTACTACTATAGTAGTTTGTAGGGCTGCACCTTGTCAGTAACTACTTAAAATTTGATGGTCCAAAATGTTTGAAACTGTTTCATTGTTGTAGTATTTATTAATTCATTGTTACAAGGTGTTATTTTTCAATGAATAAAGACTCAATGAATTATTTTGGAAAACTACTTGAGATTACATTAATTTGTTAATTTGTGCCAAATTGCTTTTACTAAACTTTTTAAAGTATCCTATTTATTTAATTACTGAAATAATTTCAGCGTAATAAACACTGTTATTTTTTCGGGTATGTTAATTTAGTGCTTTCTTTAAGGCCTATCTAACCTAAAAATCTGTTTGTTAATCATACCAGAATACCAATTGGAAGTTATAATCACAGTTTTAAATTTTAACAGATAATTGTTTACTTGAACAGTGCAAATTTGCCGTAATACAAAATTATAACTCCAGAAATTTATTGCAATTTTTAACCTTGCAAGTTTTCACTGTGAAAACGGTTGAAAGTTGAAATGATTGTTGTAAACAATTGTACTTGTAATTGCTTGCTTGGGTGGAATTAGGACCGACAGTGTGCTCGAAGGGTCCACAACAAATCGAATCTCCCGTTCATTGAAGTTTACGTGGATACACCCCTCGTGGTGTGTGAGGAGCGTGATGTAAAGGGGTTGTATAAGAAAGCAAGGCAGGGACAAATAAAGGGTAAGTAGGGAAAGTAACTTCCCAAAGGTCAAACGAGTTTGTTGACCAGTGCTGTGGACTGACACACATTGCAAAATCAACGAGTTTTTATTTTCTTTGGTTCAAATAATATTTGCATGTTAATAAAGCTATTTTACTTTCATTTGCTTTAATGAATTATGTGCATGACATACTGCATGAGTTTTTAGTTTGCATGGTGTTTTTGCTACCATCTTCCGCACTATCTACCCCAGAAATTCGCATTCAAAAAGTTTTAATTGCCCCTGCGTTGTTTATAAAAGTGCTTACCACAAAACCCATGCTAACAATGTTATAGGACCGTGATGGCGCGCGGAAATCACACGCTGACAGTGGTTTGCCCTTTATTGAGGTGTATGTCGATACTCCGATTTTGGAGTGCGAACGCAGGGATGTTAAGGGTCTTTACAAAAAAGCTAGACAGGGAATTATTAAAGGTATAACCGACAATTTTATGAATGCTTATTTTTTACGATGTCCCAACTATTTTAAGTTCTTTGTATTTATTGCCAAGTAAAGAAACAGTGTAAACACTCATAGCAGTAGACATATGCTATATGCTTTAAGTCTAGTAGATGTAACATACTATATCCTTTTATTCTGGTCTAATAAGATTATATATACATACATAATGTATATGGTGATACTTAATGTGTATATGCTATCCTGTTCATACTTCTATATTCCATGCTGTATTTTAAATATAAAAATTGTTCATTAACCTTCAGCTTGTACTGCCTTGTAAAAGCATGTGTGTTTACGGCTGTATTTCTGTATGCTGCATTAGTTCTTTATTTTTGTGGATTTTTTCTTATCTTATTTAAGTTTTAACTTTCAAAAGCACGTTGTTAATTGCACAATACTTTGCTGTAAAAATTTTATTTGTCGTGCATGCAATTTGTGCAACACCGTAACATCGCACTGATGTACTTTCATCGATCATCCAGGATTCACTGGTATCGATTCCCCATATGAACCACCACAAGACGGCAGAAGTTGTTACAAAAACTGCAGACATGCCAGTGGAAGACTGCATGATGCTTGTTGTCAAAGAACTAATGGAAAGGGTATGTATACTGTTTATATGCTATGAGAGCAGGATTTAGACAACACTTTAGGCAGCAGAATCTTGTTTTTTACACCTTCCGGTAGCAATTTTTATTTTAAATTCTTTTTTTTTCTTTTTAATAAATTTTCGAGATTTATCATGTTCTTGTTTGTAACACAATGGAATTTTTGAGTTTAAATTGCATTTTGAATTTAACAGTTGTTAAAACTTGTACTTAAGTCTTTTGCCCATCCTTATCTTTACACTTTTCCACATATAAGTTTATCTACCATCTCATATTGGCATTGTTTCATAAGATTAACCAATGAATCATTACAGAACATTATTCCATGCGAAAAGACCATTCCTGTCATGGAATTGTTCACGCCAATGAGCCAAGTTGTGAGAAAAAGGGATGAAGCAGAAGCTCTCCCATCTCTCGAAATTACAAAGGTACTTCAATTTATTCGTTTTGTATTTAAACAACCAGTCATGGAATTGACTGACTGCTTAGTATATTTCATCAAAGCTGCTTTGTTTCCCTGATCGTTAATATATTTGTTTCCATGATTTGCAAAAATTTTGTCAATAACTAAATCGAAACTTTCGTCAATTATTAAATCAAAATGTTTTTATATCTGTCCCTGAGTTGGGGTTAGCTTAGAGTGAACGATTCATTAAGAAATGCTTGTGGAAAATAGTATTTTGGGTATAATTTATAACGAAATGAAAATAAAAAAATTTATAAAATGGAAAATTTGAACCTTATACAGAGCAACATTATGATAATTGGTTCCAACATGATTTAACTTTAACATTTGTTTTTCTGCTAACTTTACCCTTTTTACTCAGCTTGACATGCAATGGCTTCAAGTGCTATCCGAAGGTTGGGCTGCCCCTCTCACTGGGTTCATGCGTGAACGCGAGTTCCTTCAGTGCCAACACTTTGGTTGCTTGTTAAAAAACGAACCAATCAACCAGTCCGTCCCCATTGTGCTTCCTGTACACAGCACTGACAAGGAAAGACTTGAGGTAGGTTGGACCATCGTTGTACCATTAATCTTTGACAGGTCAGAGAAGAACAAGGGTATTGGAAGTTTAAGGAGGCTACCCATTCAATTGGACGCCATATTTATAGGCAGAGTTAACACATTACTCTAAGCTTTTACTTGAATACAATGTTCTGTGACATTTAATGCACTCTAAATACATATGTAGAAACAGAATCACCATAGATTGCTAATGGCCAATAACTTTTGTGATAGAAATGTGAGGCAATTGCACTGAAGTACGAAGGGGTCGTGAAGGCGATTCTTCGCAAACCAGAGTTTTACCCTCATCTTAAAGAGGAAAGATGCTCTCGACAATGGGGTTTGGCTAATAAAGGACACCCACACATTGGGGTAATAAATTGAGTTGACTTGTTCGTATGTATTTATTACTAAGCCACACTACACACACATCTGATTACATGCTAGATTACAATTGCAAATAATTATGCAACACTGACAGTACGTTAACGAAAAACATTTTTTGCAGCATTATGTACAATCAGCAGTTAAAACTATTTACTAGCACTCTATCAGTAAATCTGACATTTTGGATTATATTTGTATTCTTAGGTATTGAAAGCTATGATATATGTATTAAACATGGTCAATAAAACACCATAGACCAATATTTAATTTGCTGTAAATCTTGTGCAATTTTTTACAATCATATTTATGAGACTAATGTTAATACTACTGATATTCCATACTACTAAATGTAGGCCCACAAACCATAAATAGGTGTCCTTGAGTCTGCCATTTCAAAGTCCAAAGTCTAAAACTAGTTGTAAAGCCAACATTTTCATGAATGTAGATGATAATGGAGAGTGGAGATTGGTTGTGTGGAGGGGATATTGAAGTGCTTGAACGCATTACATGGAACGACGGACTCGATAAATACAGGTGTGCTTCATTTTTCTTCACTTCGTTTATGTTTCCTTGTTACAAACAGACATATGGTAGTCACATAAGTTAACATTTCGTGTTCTGCTTTGAGATTAAATGTGCATTTAAAATAAGCTGTGTATACTGTGCCCAAACTGGAATGTGTTAAGTATACCCGTACATAAGGACAAGCTACACTAAAACAGGTGTGGTGTACAAAACCAGATCTTTAGTCAACTAATTCTTTTATATTTTGCTCGACCATGAAAATGAATTTTCTAATAATACAGGTTGACTCCTCTGGAGCTGAGAGCTAAGTTCAAAGCAATGAAAGCTGATGCTGTTTTTGCATTCCAACTCCGCAACCCAGTTCACAACGGCCACGCATTGCTCATGCAGGATACTCGCCGAAGTCTTATTGAACGAGGATTCAAGAACCCAGTTCTACTGCTTCATCCATTGGGTGGGTTTTTGTTTGCGCATCAATCAACTGCAGCATTGATTTTTTCGTTTTAAGATATGGTTGGTTGGGTTATTTAAATGATGTGTGGTTGGTAAAAGAAAAAATGCTTTTGCAGATCATCGACCTTGTGTCAGTTTAAAATTGTAGTAAAAATTGTTTGTAAACAGTACCGGTAGCACAGAGTTTTAAGAAGATATTACTTGTGTTAAAGCTGCCACCGGTTTTCTATACTATATTAAATGTGTGTAAATAATTAGGTTACTAGGACTGTAAATATTATCTATTGACACTACCAAGCCAATATGGGTTCCTTACACAATGGGTTGGACTAAAGTAAAACTCCTGCCTGACAAGTCAACATTAGTATTTTACCATATCTGCTATCTGCTAAGCCGACCCATTTCGCTTTTCACCTAATTCCGCCGATTCACAGGTGGTTGGACGAAGTCCGATGACGTACCCCTTGATGTGCGTATGAAGCAACACGCAGCTGTGCTTGAGGAAGGTGTATTGGATCCAGAATCAACTGTTGTTGCTATTTTCCCCTCTCCAATGATGTACGCTGGTCCTACCGAGGTACAGCTTCCAAGTCATTTTTTAGTTCATCAATATCAAAATATTATCACAGTTTGCGTTAAAATTGTAAATTTAGTTTGATTAAAATTACTCCTTCTAAAAAGAATTGTAAACATTGTAGGTGCAGTGGCATGCCAAAGCACGACTGGCCACTGGTGCCAACTTTTACATTGTTGGGCGGGATCCAGCTGGTATGCCTCACCCGGAGGAAAAACGTGATCTGTATGACCATAGTCATGGACGAAAGGTGAGTGGTGTTAAAACAGAATGGAAGTACTAAAAAGTATTTTTTTCTCCAAAATCTTGTTTTGGGTATGGTATAAATTTTAAATTACAAGTTGAAATGATTGCATTTGGGTCTCTAAAATTGTTTCCACCTATGCAAATTTTCACACGCCCATTAATGCCTTTACTTACAATGTGTCGTCACTTGAATATCCAATCCTCACCAACAAATTTTATTTCCAGGTACTGACAATGGCCCCTGGGCTCGGTCAGTTTGAAATTGTCCCATTCCGCGTGGCTGCTTACAACAAGACGACTAAGAAAATGGATTTCTATGATCCAGAGAACCACGATAATTTTGAATTCATCTCCGGCACAAGGTAGGGCAGATACAATAAAAATATTTTTTCTGTTGAAAAAGGATTAAAATTTCAAAAAGCTTTAATAAAAACAAAAATAATTATATTTTTATTTGTTAAATTATTATTTGTACTGTACAAAATAACAAATGAATACCGATTTAAAAACATTTATTTCAAGGATGAGGCGCACTGCAAGAACGGGCGAAACTCTTCCAGAAGGATTCATGGCACCGAAGGCTTGGGACGTGCTTGTTCAGTATTACCAATCTCTTCCGAAAGCCACATAAGAAATAACTATTTTCTATTCATATGATTTGAAAAGAGTTCGATTCTGTTTTAAATCAATCTAATTGGTAGTGTTAGTTTGCTGTTATGTTTTTTTGGTAAGACTATCCTTCTTATAGTACATTGCGCTACATATAAAATGTATCTTATTTTTATTCTTGGTTCATTCCAAGTTATTCCCAATATACCGAGTTACAGTAGGAATTTATATGAGCGCTGTATATTTTGGCGTATTCATACGGATTTATGCGCCGCTTTTTATGTGTTGCATAGTAATTTAAGAAGACTTTATAATTCTGCCCTTGTAACAAGGCAAATTATTATCTTTGTGTTAATTCAAGTGTCCTGGAAAATAGTGTATACTCCATATCTCTGCACTATCCTTGCTCTTACTTTCAGAACTTTATAAAAGAATGTAGAGATTTATTTACTTGTAGTAGTTGACAAACAGTGCTTTACATGCAGTACCGGCAATCCAGTTGTGTTGCTAAGTTTCAAAATGGCGTTTAAAGTGACGTGTTCCAAATGTGTCTTAATTCTCCTCACCTCCTATAGGAAACTATTTCGTTTAAAATTAATATCTTCAAACGAAAAACAAACTCCCGCATATTCTTAACTGAAATAAATGGACGCAACTTTGGAAATATTGGCTTTAACTTTCATTCCAATTTTAAGATCTTAAATAAGTCTTTTTAAAAAATAAAAGCTACACATTTATGTAATAAATAGGTATCAGCTGTAGTCCTGCAAAAATCGTTAAAACGTAATATTAGCAAGCAAAACCAATACTCTATGTGAAATGCGTTAGTGAAATGGAGGCTACCTCGTGAGAATTCCCACAAATAAACGTTTTACTGCCCTGGTTCAACCACAGACACTCGTCATCAAAACTTTATATTGCACCAAAAACTTTAGTCGTTTTTAATTTAAACAGCATTGTTTTGGTCCTGCTTATCGGCCAATATCTGGGATAGGATAAGACACTCGTATATTCCATTGTTTCCAGCATAAGAAAACACAGGGTGGTTGTATTACGGGTAATCATCGTATTAACTCTTGCTCGCCGTCGCGTTATTGGAGATAATGCAGTTTGTTGAACACGATACGAACACCGCGACCATTTTTTCCAACCCATTCACTCATTTCAAGCAACTTCCGCTAACTGTTTTTCCAACGCATATAAACGATCACCGATTACTACTTTGGGCCTAGCTACGAATGTCAATCTCGGTGTATTCGGTGGTAATGGTAGTCGTTTTCCACCTGCCCAAGATAAATATTGTTATACATATGTAGTATGTCAGGTCGGTTTACTCCGTGGTGTGATAAATTGTCGGGCCTACATCCGAAAGTATCAGTATCGGCTGCAAGGCTTTAGTTTGCAAAATTGGGCTAGATATTAACAAACGCTGCTTAAATCGTTTATTTAACAAATGACAAAGAACCGCCTCGCATGTTGGGTATACAACACACTGGAATATCTATGGGAAAGCGTGCGCATGTATACTTTTGACCAATGTCTGTGTTATAACACCTGGTGCGGGTTTTTCATGAATAATCCTATTCTAACCTACCGTCCCTTTTTAAACATAATATAAAAATCATTGGTAAAAGTCCTACCTGGCAAAGTGTGTCGCTTCTCTGTCGAAAGTCATGGAATCGAAGCTGGTCTCCAGATAGTCAGTTGTGTCCTTGGGCAATGTACTTAGCGGACATCTTAAGCGACTGGTAGATTAATCGGTTCTACCAAAACTTAAGAAATGACCGTATACAACACTATGAAATAGCTTTGGTTAACCTGGCGGTAGGCGTGGAAAAATTTAACCATTTTTATTCGATACCACTCCTTGCCTTTTCCGATTCACACATTAATAACACAGAAATATCATTCTATTTTAAAAGTCCCCATTGTTTCTTTGGTATTATCATAGGGAAATACCCTCCGTTGTAAACTACCCTGCGGCAATCTACGGATTTAAATGCACAAAATAGAAAACAGTCCCGGGTAAAGTTATAACCAAGCAGTCAGACAAATGAGTTTATATAAAACATCAGCACTTCCTCTTGGGATTGAAGTGTTCGGGATTGATTTGAAAACCCAACTAGACACATCTGTGATCGAGAAAATCAAAGAGGATGTAACAAAACATAGATTGGTCATATTTAGGAATCAGGTAATTACAAATTATTCTATAATAACTTCTGGATCACCCTGCGCCTTATATTTTACACAGGGAATCATAGATGGATTACGACAAGTGGAGATTAGCAAATGGTTCGGTGAAATTGGTGATACTTTATTTTCCCATCACCCAAAATCGCCAAGTATGGATGTATTTCGGGTGTCAAATAATCCATTGGAAGGTAAAACTCAAACGTCTGTAAGAATATATTTCTTTGGTCTGGCTCAGAAGTTCAGAAAATTGACTGTTTCAGAAAGAATCTTGGTTTCAAACTGGGAATAAACTGCACGGTAGACATAGTAATTTAAATATTTATCAGGTCTCTATCACATTTATATTACTCTAAAAGCTCCTGCAATTTTGACTGTGCGTTTTTAGTATTCTGGAAGTAGTTTGTATTTTCATCAATATACATTTAATAATATATATAATATATTCTGACCTGTATTAAAATTAGTTACCAATTCTTTCAACTAGTTGACTAAGTGTTACCGCCAGCCAGAGATTTGGAAGATTGAAACTTGTGTGAGTGGTGACTTTGGGCAATGCACTTCTGGGACAGTGCTGTGAATTAAAGGGTTGAACAAAAACTAATGAAATATCCTCAGCAACCCAAGTACCAAGAGACAATCAACTGTTTGCATGTCATTTTCCACAAACAAAATAAACTATATAAGACTGAGTGGAGTGTGTAATACACATTTTGTAAATTTGTGTTACTATAATATTAAATCTGCGACCAACCACTTCTAACTAAGTTTACCCCATCATCATAGGCTGCACTGGAATAGGAATGAGTGGTTGGCACATTGATGGGACATTCTGCAATAAGCCATACAGCCACTCCATATACCACATGGTGTCCGTGGCAAAATCTGGCGGCAATACAAACTTTATTCCTCTTACTGAAATTGTTGAAAGGTATGTCTGCCTGCTTGGTGTAGGGACTACAGGTAGAGTCACGGAAGAAGGTTTGATCTTTACCATGACCACTTTCTTCCATCCAGTGGAGTTAAATGCATCACTCAAAAGCTAATATTGATCATACAACATAATTCAATGGATTCGAAAAGTTAACCAAAGGCGTATGGCTTTTCTTAATATGTAGACTGTCTTCTGGTTAAAAATCACTATAGAAAAAACATCTAATTTGAATTCGGAAAACAGGACATCTGTTGATTTTGTTTCTAACTTTTTGTGTAGAATTGTTTAAAATATGCTCATTTTAAAAAAAGTTCACGAAGCCTTACTTTATTATTCCCTACAATATTTTTTAAAATAATGTATTTTGCAGTTTTACACCTGAACAGAGAGTATTTTTGGATCGGATTTGGATGCAAAGTGATAGAATTGAAAAAGTTTGTCACCCATTGATCTATCCCCACCATCAAACTGGTCGACCCACTCTATGCTTCCACCAAGGCATGACCGAGGCTTATGTAAGGGATTATCAACCAAATGGTGTCTTACATTACTTGGATGATAAGGTATGTTTGTTAGTATTGATATATTTTAGTTCCTATTAAAAGTTTATTTTTAGTATTAATAAAACTGGATAGTTTCTTATTATTATACATTTACATGCATCTTAGTTTTCCCTTCCTTTATTTTAGTCCCGTTATTGTTTTAAACAGGACACCAATAGGGTGAAAGAATATCTTCAAAATGGCATTGATTCTGTGTCTGTTTACTCCCACCAGTGGTTGGAATCAGGGGATTTTATAATCTCGGACAACTTAGCCATCGGGCACCGAGCTGGTGATATCTCATTGGATATAAATAAAGCCGGGTTGAGGATATTGCACAGAGTTACTGTGCACGGGGCACCATCACCTTGCAAAGAGATTTTGAATCAAAGTGATTGCTGTTATTAAAAGAGTTTAAGATTACAAAATTTTAGTGCGTGTGCGGTTTAAATCTAACATCATTTTAGTATTATAATTTATTTATTTTTAGCTAAGAGTTGAGATTGTTATTTTATGTATGCAGCAATCACCATTTTCACTTATATGCAGATTACAAAAATTTCATTTGTATTATATTCAAGTATTTGTTTGCAATATTGCAATTGTAATTTATATAATACAAGCAATTATATCAAATGCAATTTCACTTTTAATCAAATTTAATTTCAAGAATTTACACTGTGTATTTCTTCAGCTTATTGTTTTTTTCTATTTTAGCCTACAGGATTTAGGTGCATAAAAATGAGAAAAATAATAAAATAAGTTAAAAGGTTGAGAACCAATCTAACATCTGCATGTCTTCACTTCGTCAAAATTTACTAAAACAGGGACTTCCCCCTTTACCAGAACCGGGATCTCATCCCACAACTCGCAGGTAAAAATCTTCATTTTATTTTCTCTACAATGGTAAATAGCGTTAGATGAAACCATGGAGTTTTTATTATAAATGTCAATTACCAACAAAGAATTAATTGTTGTGTTAGGTAATGTATCAGTTGTTTGGAACATGTTCTGCTTGGTTAGCTTAGGACTTATTAGTTGTTCCTAAACAGGGTTTTAATTAGAGGGTCGAATAAAACTATAGCACTGTCGGACTGTGTGAGTAATGTAATATACAACATGCAACAATAGCTAAGGTAACACGACTGTGGGCTCAACGTGATTTGATGAAGACATTTTTTATATTCTTTGTTGCCAATTGGGTATTCTATTATAATTCAGAAAAAAAGTATATATCCCTCTATTTTGTATTAACTGTATGACAGTGAATCTTTATATTTTGTATTTGCTTATAAATTCGAACATATTGTTTCTAGTACCTCTTCCGGTGCATCATATGGTAGAAAACGAGATTATTCAGTGCTGCCGTGGAAAAACTACTTTGAACAAGTTCAAGATGTAAAAACTGGTGGAAGCACTTTCCGTGTATATATGAGGGGAAACACTGGTACAAAAATTGTGTTTCTTCACGGCGGAGGCTTTTCCGGGCTCAGTTGGGCAGTTTTATCTGTAAGCTGTGTTTAAACTGTTTTGTTTAAATTATATCCCGGAATATAAGCTTTGATTTGATAGATTTTCAATTTAAATAACAACATATTGTCTATTATCTACCTGAAACCACAGTCATAGCATAATTTGATTATTTATGATTTAAACATAACAATGCTCCAAATACCAGTTGTATAAACAGACATATGATTATTACAGTTACAGCGCTTAAATATAAAAACATAGGTATTCTATCAAAGGAATATTGAGATTAAAATATTAAAACCAATAATCATACCCATAAAGTTGCCATCATGCACACAATTAACACCTAAACACCCCTTGTTAAACAGCAAGGTTTGTGCAACATCCGCTAAATGATTTCCCCATGGACAATATCATCTAGCCAGTGACAACTTTGCAATTAGGTATGATGGGCTCTTCTTATTTTAGCCCCGTGAATATAGAAACATAATCACCTTGCACACACTGTCGAATCAAACTATTACAATGTGTTGAGTATGATCAAAACATTCCATCATTTTAGGAAAACTATTAAATTCACTAGGTTTCAGCTATGTCGCAGTTATCAACCAAGTGTTCGGCCAGACTAATTCCGCTTGTTTTCCAGAAATGCTTAACAGACATAATCGACTGTCAATGCATAGCCCCAGATCTTCGTGGCCATGGTTCATCTAACACAGATGATGATTCCAACCTCTCAGCCCAACAATTAGCAAGGTTTACTTTTTTGTTCTTTTTTAAAATTGTTGTTTTTCAATATATTATTTATTTTATACTTTTCTCTCTATTTTTACTGTTTCAATGTGTCAAACCTAATAATTGACAGTAGTTCGGGATATACAAAGTCACAAATGCTGTATTTATGTGGATGATAAGAGCTGAACTTTAGATTTTACTATAGTCATTATAAAGCAAGAAATATATTTGTCTTCTCTGGCTTTTATTCAGTGATATGTAGGTCACACGCTTGTCGTTTGTGTGTTTAAACCTATAACATATGAGTTTGTGGGTAAAACATATTAGACTATTTTCCCAGCATTATAACATGACTCATGCCCAAAATAACAATTTCTCTAACATAGGAGAGGATAGGATATTCATGTTTATCCCTGTGAATAAGAAAACCAAGGGGGTTATCACACCGGCAATCGTCAGATCACCCCGCGCCCACCGTTGGGTTAGCAGAGCTATGCAGTGTGTTGTATATGATAGACACATTCCTTTAATTTGGTAGAACCCATTAATCCGCTGGTTTCAGGCATTGTTCGTAAAGTGCCTTGCCCAAGGACCCAAGCGATCAGCTATCAGTTTCGCACCTGCAACCTTTCGACTAAAACCCGCCGGACTTGCCAAGTACCTGTGTGTTACAACTATTTTCTACTATCATATCCCTATCCTTAAGAAAATATCCATCACAGTGATGTTTGTGACATCATTGAAGAATTAAATGCCGATGGGTCACCGATTGTTTTGATTGGCCACAGTATGGGAGGTGCGATAGCGGTTCACACTTCTCTGCAAAATCGCATTCACTCATTGGTTGCTCTTATCGTTATTGATGTGGTCGAAGGTAGGATAATAAAATTGTTGCCAATTTTAATATCTTAAAAAGGTCAATTTTTTTTGCTAATATTGGTTTTCTATATTAAGTTAGGATATTTTATTAGCCTTGTGATGGGGAAAGGTGTTTTTACAAGGGCACTGCTAGCTTCTGTCCAATTGCTGGAGCTATTGGAGTGTGTTGTATATGCTTAAGAAATTAAGACCACCGATTTAGTTTTACCAATGAATTCAATGGGTTTAGGCGATGTCCACTTGGGGCATCAAAAAACAACCAATTTATCAAAATGTTAATAACAACAATTCGGCTAAAAGCCAACTAGCTGTCTTTTTGACTGAGCTGTGCAACCAGCTAAATAATTAGTTAAAATGAAATCTGTCTTCCATGTGTGGATCATAAAAGAGCTACTTTGTTTCTTCTCCAAGGTACTGCAATGGCCTCTTTGAACACAATGCATCGGGTGTTACAGGATCGTCCAACTTCATTTGCATCCTATGAAAGGGCAAATGAGTGGTGGTAAGATTATATGTGATGTGGCAACCTATGTTTAATCAGGCATATATTTATAGAATTGGCCGGAGTTAGAAAAAATTGGTTTATGTTATTAAAAAAAACACAATACCAAATTTTGATTTTCTAATACAATAGGGTAGGATATTCATGTTTATCCCTGTGAATGGGAAAACCAAGGGGGTTAACACACGGCCAATCGTCAGATCACCTCGCGCCCCCCGACAGGTTACCGGAGCTATTGCAGTGTGTTGTTTATGATTCACACGTTCCTTCAATTTTAGTAGAACCCATTAATCCGCTGGGTTCAGGCAATGTTCGTTAAGTGCCTTGCCCAAGGACACAGTCTATTAGCTAGCGACCAGTTTCGAACCTGTAACCCTTCGGCTAAAAGGCGATGCACTAAACCACCAGACTAACCCGTCGGAATAAGTAGACTATGGCTTAGTGACAGGAAAACAAGTTTTCACTTACTACACTCGACGGGGCATGTGATATTCTGATCATTAATGCATTTCTATAAAATGTGTACAAAAGCTGGCTTTCCACTCAAAACTTAATGCTTGGCTATACTATATATAAATCTATTCAATTTTTTTTCACTTTCTTTTTTTAGTGTAAAGTCCGGATATGTGAGGAACCTAGAATCTGCAAGAGTCTCCATGGTTGGTCAACTTAAAAAGTAAGTTGCGTTATTATTGGTTGTTTTATGTCAGAATCTCCGACTTTAACTGTTTAACTTACCAACAATTGTTTTTCACTTAGTAACATTGTATGTCCGGCTGAGTAAACTAATGGTCGCTAGTTGGCCGGCTGTGTCCGTGGGAAGGTACTTAACACACATTGCCTGAACCAATTTGACCAATAGGTTCTACTAAAATTGAAGGAATCATACACAACACACTGCAAAGCTCCGGTGGGCGCCAGGTTATCTGGCTGTTACCCGAGGAAGAAAGCGTCCTTCCGTTATCAAAAGCAATCTGTCAATTGGCCGTCTGATAACGTTCTTGCGTTTTCCCAATCACTGGGATAAACATGATTATCGTATTTTAGAATATCATTTTGACAATACTGATACCGGTTTCATAAAAAAGATTAACTTAAAGTTATACATTGTACCGTATTTTGGATTTTACTATGGACTACAAATATTATTTAACCAACACAGTCAAACTAATAAGGTAACATTTTTTTTAAATTAAAAAAAAAGTAACTTGAATATCGAAGGATTGTTAGGACAAGTCGGGCTTTAGGCAAAGTTAGGTCTGCCCAAGTTGGTATTATGCAAGGCACTTCGCTGAAAACACTTTAACACATAGGATTACCGATTGAACTAATATCGTAGAAACGTCTTAATCATATACAACACACTACAATAGCTCAAGTAACCCGGTGATGGGCATTAAGTATTCGTTAATGACGTTGCCCATGCGGTAATGCTTGAGAGTTTTCCCATCCACGGGGATAGAACGTGAATATTTCATTATATCATGAACAAGCACTTCCAGCCTCGTGGGTGTAATAGAATCACTGTGGGCAGTTTGTTATTTAAAATGACGCGTTTTGTAACATCATTCATTGACTCACACTCGCGGATGAAAATGACCATTCTATGCTGTAATGTTGGGATCAGAAATTTTAATTGATAAACGTGGGGTATTTTGAAGATGGTCCGTTTTCCAAAACCCCTAATCAAAGTGAACCTAATGCGTTTGTAAAAACAAAAATTCTTTTTTATTTTGCTTTAAATGTGTGAGGCATGAACTTTATAAAAAAAACTGAATGAAGGAAAATAAAAGCGGAAGCGAAAATGAAAGAGCTTTCAAAGTTTAAGATAACGGAATTCTTAAAATGATTACTTCCTTGTTTCAAAGCATTCGTTCTTGTCCGAGGTTTCTGAAAAGCCTTCGGAGCTATTGGTTTGCTTAGAAGGTGAAATGTCAAATTGAACAGAATCATCAAAATCGCCCTCGCTATGGCAGTTTTCGACCCATTTGCGAACGTCGTCTAAATTTGTGCCGCTGTAATCGCGACATCTGGTGGGCAAACTGTTCACACGAGTTGGCGTTGATCCTGACAGGATGGTCGTGCCATCTAGGCTCCCGGTATCGCAGACGAGTCGACGCAACAACAGTGTCTCTGGTGGCTCATAAACGGCGCTGGGGCATCTGCGTCGTAACAACTCCTGATGCCATTTCCCAGTCTTTGTCTTTAATTCACTGAACGATAAAAAATACCGTTAGAGCACAAACTAGATAGAGCACCAACAATTCTATATATACCGGGAGATTTTAATCATGTCTACTACCCAACACCACAGCGTTCAAAAACGTCAACTAGTCGAGTATTCAGGCCTATACGAATTGCCAAAAGACATAAAAATGCAAAAAGTATAAGTGAATTTTACAGGATTCCGGAGTTCAGGCGTAAAATAGCTAAAACATAGAGAAATTTACCTTTCTAATTTTTTGCTCCTCGTATCGCTGATTCTCTGGAGCTGTACTCGAACAGCGAGTTGGTTAATTCGTCGTTCGTCTATCTCTTGCAACGACCGCTGTCGCTTTAATACCTGCATATGGAAGTTGGAATCTGTCATCGACTAACCCCAGATGCCCGATTACCGGTAACTTCCTCCAAATATCCGAAAAATAGAATTGTCATTACAATGTGGACTAGTTTGAGGCACTGCACGTACTTTGCAGCTAAACAGGTAAAAACTAACATAACTTCTATTTAGAAATCTTGTGTGGTTTGACTCACCTAACACAAAAAGTTTAATAATTAAATGTATATTCTATTTTTCCTCTATCAATGTTATAAAACACTGGTCTCGTACAGCTATCAAAGCAGCATTACTTCGCAGTATAAGTCGTCCGCCCGCCCTGAGCACCGTATAAATAGTGTACACAAACAATTCTATATCGAAGGACCATGTGCAAGACTTTTGCACAAATTTAAAAACAGAAAAGTGGCAGGGAAAAACTGCCTGATGTAGCCTCCAAAAACTGCTCACGTCCAAACTAACATATTAAACCACTGAAAAAATAGTAAAAACTGCTCGTGTCTAAACTAACACTTTAAACAACTGATCAGCTAACGCTGTAATAGCCAACAAAGCGCAAGCAAATGTCATGTATAAATCAAAAAACGGCACAAAACGGCGGCATTATTAACCAAGTTCCTTTTACCTGCAAAATAATTTCCCGTTCCCAATCTTCTAGGTGCAGCATTTCGCTAATTAAACACATCTAACCCCGGTAGAAATCTTCAGCAAGTATGAAATACAGCTGAAGGGCTTAAGTTTTTCCGGCACTGAAACAGGAAATGAGGAAATAAACACTGTCTTTTGTATATAGTTTAAACTTTGTAGTTTTGTTTACTTTATCAAATTCAACGAAACGGCAAAACACATGATGCAATTGTAAAAGTTTACCTGTATAGCCTATTATAAGATCACAAGAAAAACATTTTTTTAACTATATTCTTGTGCAATTTCGCACAAAATGTGGCAATTAACCACAGTTCATTTGCATTCTTAACCTTGATAATCGCGACACCAATCTATTGTGTCGCATTTCTAAAGCTGGTCGGTATTAACAACAACCGTGAGAATACCACCCGTAATTTGACTCGCCAGATTACTCACTTTGTACACTGCCTGCTGAACTTTTATCGCCGCACAATGCCCTTTTTCTTTCATGCTAAGAAGAAAAGAAAGGCCATTTTACAATAAATGATGTATGTAAAGTGACGTGTATAAATGTTTGAGATGTTTCGGCGAATTCGCAATCGCGTTGGCGATGAAGCGCGTTGTTACGTCACAATGTTCGATTCCCGTTCATAATTTTCGTCTGTTATTCATTTCATTTTTAAAAGTTTTCAGGACTTAGTTGGTGAGATTCACTTTATTGAAGTTGTTAATATTTTCAAATAGTATTCGAATTTTTGTATAATTATTGTATTATTTTCAAAACAAATGATCTAGCAAAACTATAAGTTTCACAAGTACAATATTAATATATAGAGGTGAGAAACATTTTTTTTAGTCAACATTAAAAATATGGGGGCCAGGTGGCTGTTAACCAGGTAAATTATCAATTTCCCGACAGAGCAGAGAACCGTGCTTCAACCCCGCACCAACCTACCAGCACCGTCAACGAAGACGACGCACAAAGTACTGTGAGGTAAGCACATACATACAACGCATGGAACATGCCGTAACTTATCACGAAAACTAAACTTTCGTGATTACATACCGGTGGTACCATTCAATCACTCTACGTGATCGATGTATGTCATCCGACGTAACATTTACACGAAATTTAACGGATGCCAAACTGACGATTCTCATTTATAGCGACGCATTTTACAGATATGGTAACCGGTTGACGACACCTAAAAGGTTCACATCATATTTTTACTTTTAATGTTGATATTACATAAAGTAGTTCAAGTGGATGGATTGAAACATTTGTTTGGTTTCTTAATTTTTTAACCCTTTAAAGTATTAATTAAAATCTATGTATTGCAAATATAAGGTATATAAATGTTTAATTCAATTAAACGCATTCTATTATAGACTAGAATTATGGAATTGTTTTATTTATCGAGCTAACTTAACTGCATATACGAATTTTAAATCCTAATTTTGTTGTGCCTAATTTAGCTTGTACATCCGAGCAGGTTTGGGTTCGAATAGTAAAATAGCTTTCGTGGAATTAATACGACGCAAAATACGCATCAAAATCTTTCGTATGAACTTGTAGCGGCTGCTTATTGAAATAATATCTAATTTGACTTTACAAGGGAGACGGGTAGCAGTTTAGCTTTATTATTTATTGTTTGACTCCGATAACGCAACGGTACAATTACAATAATACATAAGCATAACCGGCTACGTAGTTTTATAAATGGGGACGGGCTGTAGGGTACGTTAAGCGTATTCCCGCCCTCGAGGCCACAAGATCCTAGGCTATACATACTGTGGATTTGGAACACAGTGCTGTAAGCCTAGACAACTCCGTGTCTATATCTCTCTGATGAAATGAGGTCTTTTATATGCCATTTGGCTCCAAGGAAAAAAAACATAGAAGAATATCTAAAAGACGCACAATGATAATGTTTGCGGTCGAAACAATAGATAATAATTGCGCGCTCGATTTAGACGAGTATCCAGGTCGCGTTGATTACATCGTGAATTTAGACCGTCGTTCGTCATTTAGAGATTGCTTTGTACCTTGTAGTTTTTTCTTGGAACGAGCAGCCAATTATGTCGGTATACGACATACCTCCTTTTTTTCGGGTTTTGAATAACTTGAAGTAAAGTTCGCCCGGTGGATTCTTTTGAAGTTCGGCCTTCCCGATAAAGAGTCAACAGTTCGTTTCGAGCACCCAGGTGTAATATTCGTCCATCGTTCCTTGGACGACGAAAATAGACGGTCTCCATCGTGGTCGGATGGAGACAAAATTCCTGTTGGATTTTATGCTTATTGAAGCACCAACAGTCGCGCCTCGGAGAGCTTCTTGCTCGGGTAGCAGAGGACGCCGTGTAATCCAGGCCTTCGATAATTGGCCCAGGCAATATAAAACAGACTTGTAGACATAGGCGCACCTGGGTGTATATAGACAGTCCTGTTGTACTCTTATCGATTGAACCGCCCTCCTTCGTCCGACCAGCAGTAAACTTCCGGGAGTTGTTCTTGTAGAAATTTCAGAGGGTTGTTGAGATTGATGTTCCGTTCAATTGTGTCTGCCAGCCATCCGCTAATACCAGGTTAAATTGGACCTCCCTCCAGTAACATGAGTGGGGGATGTAAATCTGTTGGTTGTATGTGCGAAGTTCGCTCCAACAGTTAGTTAGCGCCTTTTCTTGCTAAGGTCGCGTTAAGGTGACCGTGGTCCGACGGTACTTTTGAAATAGACACACCTGGTTTGGTTGACGCGGATTTTGGGCTTGGCTTTGACGGAACGATTCGATTCCACGACATGACGCCGGTGTTTATTTCCGTCGTCGACGTACAGGATCGTAAAGGCTGCATCTTTCGGAAATAAATGCTGAAAACAAATAATATTAACGTGTCCGAGAAAGCAGGACATAGGTAACGTTAGGCATCGGAAGGTTGATGAGTTCAACCACGTTTACGGGTATTCACCAATTGTAGCGGCTGCTTATTGAATTTCCTTTTTTTTTATTATATTATACAGGATAGACGGGTAGCAGTTTAGCTTTATTATTTATTGTTTGACTCCGATAACGCAACGGTACAATTACAATAATACATAAGCATAACCGGCTACGTAGTTTTATAAATGGGGACGGGCTGTAGGGTACGTTAAGCGTATTCCCGCCCTCGAGGCCACAAGATCCTAGGCTATACATACTGTGGATTTGGAACACAGTGCTGTAAGCCTAGACAACTCCGTGTCTATATCTCTCTGATGAAATGAGGTCTTTTATATGCCATTTGGCTCCAAGGAAAAAAAACATAGAAGAATATCTAAAAGACGCACAATGATAATGTTTGCGGTCGAAACAATAGATAATAATTGCGCGCTCGATTTAGACGAGTATCCAGGTCGCGTTGATTACATCGTGAATTTAGACCGTCGTTCGTCATTTAGAGATTGCTTTGTACCTTGTAGTTTTTTCTTGGAACGAGCAGCCAATTATGTCGGTATACGACAAACTATAAATTGCATGCAATACGTCATACTACATTCGATTAATTTTCGAAATTGTTCTATGATGCTTTAACCAACAGTACGTAAAATACGTAGCTTATTAACGTCATGTAGTGTATGTGCAGTGCAAATGCCATGCTTGTAAACGCAGCTCAATGAAACTATGTAGTTTCGAAGAAACGACAAATCCGCTGTTTTACCAGCGATTTGTGCTGTTTTAGTTCGAATACAACAATTGTTTGAAACTTGAAAATGCACGGCGTGATTAAAACGAGTTTTCAAATAATTAGAACAAATACTATACCTTAAAAATATTTAAACACTGAAATTTGGCATTCGAATTAAAGCCATTTGAAACCAGCCCTGCATCCAAGAATGATAAAAGAATAAAAAACAACAATGTCGTTGTTTTTCAATAATAATGTTTAGTGTGTGTTTAATTGGATTACCATTGTGGTAAAGCTTTATTTTTCTACTACAACCCATTAACATTTAAACTTAAATGTTCAAATAATCGCAAAAACTGCGCAAAAATAAATTGTAACAACCGTCCTATTGCAAGTACTCTCGCAGTTAAATACGTTGAAAACATTACAACCGTAATAGCCCAATGTTCGAAAACTATAAAGTATACTATAGGGTGATTTAATACGTATAAACATTAAGCTGTTAGCCGCTGTCAATAAGTTGCAAGAGCTATTGCACTGTATGAAATATAAAGGACATATTGCTACAGTTTTAACTCATTGACCCACTGTAATCGTGCATTGCCCGCAAGGTGTGCCCAGGAACATAGTCGTTAGGTTGTCGGATCGAAAACCAGCTTAAGCTACAGGTTGACCGATGCGCTACCTATTTAACTATATGGCCGGACTTGCTAAATTATTCGTTTGATGGAAAGCAATACACTGTCCTTGTCACATATATATACGAATTTAATATATTTTATTAAAAACATAAATGATTTATTTTGTTTTGAATATGTGAAACTGAAAACTGAAAAACTAAAAATAATGCAAAAATGAATGAAGGAAAATAAAGGCCTAAGCGAAAATGAAATAGCTTTTAATGTATACCTAAAAGTCTGAGCTAGCAAAACTTTAAAGTAGTTATTTCCTTGTTTCAAAGTGCTCGTTGTGGTCCGAGGTTTCTGAAAATCCTTCGGAGTTATTGGTTTGCTTCGAGGGTGAAATGTCAAATTGAACAGAATCAGCGAAATCGGCCTCGTTGTGGCAGTTTTCGACCCATTCGCGAACGTCGTCTAAATTTGTGCCGCTATAATTGCGACCTCTTGTTGGCAAACTGTTCACCCGAGTCGGTGTTGATCCTGTGAAGGAGGTGGCACCATCCCGACTCCTTGTTTCGCTGGAGAGTCGACGCAACAACAGCGTTTCTGGTGGCTCATAAACGGCGCTTGGGCATCTGCGTCGTAATAACTCCTGATGCCATTTCCCAGTCTTTGTCTTCAATTCACTGAGCGATAAAGAAATATCGTTAGATGCACTACAAACTAGTTAACTAGACGAACCACATAAACCTACATAAGTTATATTTGGTTAGATTTTTACAGAGTTTTAAAGTAAAAATCGGAAAAAATACATTTTATATCACACGTTTCGTTGTGTTACTCGCAGTCCGTATCCTTAATTACTGCTTGATAAATCATCCGCACACGACCGGTATGACAGAAAAAATTACTTTTCTAATTTTGTGCTCCTCGTATCGTTGATTCTCTGGAGCTGTACCCGAACAGCAAGTTGGTTGATTCGTCGTTCGTCTATCTCTTGCAGCGACCGCTGTCGCTTTAATACCTGTATATGGAAGTTGGAATCTGTCATCGACTAACCCCAGATGCCCGATTACCGGTAACTTCCTCCAAAGATCCGAAAAATATAATTATTATTACAATGTAGACTAGTTTGTAATTTGAAGTTAAAATCTTTCATCGATTTGATTTACTGTCTCAAAACATTTTAAAAATGCAGATTTTTTTGTAATAATGCAGTGAAGTTTGGCGCACCTATCATGCATTTACAAGTTATTAATAATTATGAAAACTCGCAGCCTTAATCATTTATACAAACAACATTGTGTACATAATTTTCCTCCTAATATGATCAAAACTCTTGTTTTAGGTAATTACGGCAGCGGTACCTCTAAATACTACAGGAGCGCTTGGACCGCTTGGAGCGCATGGAGCGCTTAAATCGCTTGGAGCGCTTGGAGCGCTTGGATTGCTTACTATACTTAGTAATTACAAAAGCCATGATATTAATGTTAGGGTTGGGGTTAAAGTTAGTTCTGGGGTTGAGATTAGTGTTTGGGACAGGGTTAGAATTACTTTCCATAGCAATCTAAGTGATCCAAGCGATCCAAGCGCTCCAAGCGGTCCTGTAGTATTTAGAGGCACCCTTACGGCAGCAATACACTTCGCAGCTTACACACAAACTAACTATGGTTGCGACTCAAAATCGCCACAAAACGACAGTAATATAACTGATATATTCCATTACCCGCAAAATTGCTTCCCGTTCCCAGTCTTCTAAATGAAGCATTTCCATTGTCGAACACTTCCAAAATCCTGTACAAGTGATTACTCAACAAAGTTCAGTTGCTTAGTTGTCTATGGTCACTGCTATGTAAAAGCAAAGAGAACAAACTTTATCTTACTATACATGTAATTTGAAGTATTGTTTACGTAATTTCACCTTAACTGCAAAGCACTTAACAAAATGTAACATATATTTGAAATATAGTGTTAGGCATCTCGTAAAACAAAAATTTGAAATCGATATTCAACTGTAACTACTCGCATTATACACCTGAACCATCGCGCCACCACGCATTTATACCAACTTGTGCATCTCCCACCAGTTAATTTATAAATAAATTTGCATGCCCACGTATGCTGTAGTTTTCTAGTTGCCGCTGTAGTCATGCTATACCAGCTGAATGTATATAATTAACCATTAACGCGCGCCCTGTCGACACTCTACGTGGAAAACTAACGCATAAAATATTCTAGATTTTTTCAGCGAACTCGTCATTAGGGTGAAGTTAAACTATGCGTAAAACACCCTTAATTTACATTTTCTTTTTGGAAAAGACATTAAAGGCTTATCAGAAACCGCGATTTTTTGCAGTTTGATTTTGCTTGTCTCGAATAAATATATAGGTTAGTCGCCGAGTAGATCGGTCTTTCCGGCCCTTCAAACATAAACACGCGTATTTCTTCGGCGGTAAACTTAACATGCAGTTTTGTCGATTTCGCAACACAGTTCTTCGACTTTTTCCCGGAACGTAGGTTTATATTTCTAGCACGGCCTGACCTATAATTAAACATCCTACCCTCCATCCCACAATCAATTTTCTAGTTTTTGTGACAGCAACATGCCGTCGGCCACTCATCAGGAAATGATTGAGTTGTGTATTAATGTTGCCTTCCAACTCGTGCAATGCATTGCATATTTTCAATCAATCGCCTTCATATAAACACCTCTGTCTCCATCTTAATTGCAATTGTTCGAAAGATACCAACCAATGTATAAGAACGTCCTCAAAATGCATATTTCTTGCCTGTTTAACTCCTTTGTTTACTTACCGTGGCGCGCGGGGCGATATTGTAAATAAGACCAAGTCCGACAGAACAATAATATTACGGAAATAGACTGTGTCATACCGGGTGAAATCATAACACCGTCACGTCGTACCTCATGTTATAAAATAAAACCAAGCGTAAACAAAAACAGAAAGAGCAATACAACTAACTTGTTTATGTCTTTTGAAGAAAAAAAGACTTCCACATGGTAAATCTTGCATTTTTATCAACCGGGCCCTACGTAAAATTTAAAATGGTAAATCGCATATGATTTCCTATTTTTTCGCCGGTAAACCAAGGACTTTAGGAGCTGCACGCATAGATTAAATAAACCCGCAGTTGCAAGTAACCTCGACTGTCCTCGACACATTTACAATCATAAATCAAGTGGTTAGCAGATTTGCTGAAATAAAATCGCTGCGGACAATTAATCAATCACTGACACACTTATCCACGTAATCTAATAGTTCACCGACATTGCCTTTTCACCTTCTTTCCACCTTTTAACACATTAACTATAGTCCTTAGCACAGTATACTATATCAGTGTATTTATATCTGTTTATATGGAGTCTCCATCGATGTTATTTATAGAGCAATGATACATCTTGTTTACTGTCAGTTCATCGCTTATACCTCTTGTAAGTAATCGCTTCTTTCCATCCCTTTATGGTGAACCAAACTTTTAATCTGGTAATCCCGTTATTTTCTATAACCAGTTATTAGTTTTTACTTCGATAACAGGTTTTTTAGCCGGCTAGGTTTCAACCCCATATGAGATTGTCACCATGACCGTTTTTGTATATACTTGATAAATGTATCAATCGCGTTAACCGTTCGGCCACACAACTTACCGTTAACAGGTTCCTGAGTAACTAACACTGTAAATAACTGTTCTGCCACTTAGTTCACAGTGGAGTTCCTTTCACAATTCATGATTATGACATTATAATTGAATAAACTTGTCTACGAAGAGCGGCCTGAACTTAGTTACTGGATCTTTAAACAGTCACTAACATTTACATATCCTTTGCTATTGTTAAAATGACTCTGGTATGTTTTCTTGTACTGAGTGCAACGATTTTATGGTATTTTTAGTGCCGTGCGCAGAACTTTAAGTGTAAGTATCACCTCTGGCGAAATTCCGTTTACAACATTACCGCTTTAAATACCTCGTAAATAAATTGTGCTTTACATCAGGTAAATGCTGCTGTGTGTTTAAAGCGATCAATATTTCTCGTGTTAAACTACATATGTGCCCTACTTACCGTAAAATGCAACACTGCAATTTCTATATATATTTTAAAATATTTAAGTTACGCCTACCTCAGCTATGATACCAGCATTGTATTCTTACGCTGTGCCCTACTTGTTTGTCCCGGTTAATCACATTAAGGATTTCGTTGAATCATGTCCAACATTCCGCTAAATCACTTAATTTAATTGACGTGTTAAATCCTATTTGTGTTTATCTGCGGTTGCGGTGACCACCAGTAATATTCTTTTTATATCGGTCATATACTGGTTTGAACGATCTAATTTTACTACACCTGGCTCCGAGACATCAGCTTTAGACTAAATATCCCGCAGTAAGTTTTCTGAATATTTTTTACTCTTCTCCAAAGAACCTATTCTGTCCTACCTACACACAGACGCGGCCATTAGATATAATACATACAAATCGCAAATGAGAACAAGCGCAGTATTGGCATTTCTTGTGTTTTTTTCGTCGTATCAAGCCGCATTCTTAACGATTTAATATTCCTGTATCGACCCCTCACGTGCAATACGTAACTGGTAAATATCTCGGTCTCATACGTCACAGATTAGTTTAATGATGACACAGAAAACGCATTGATCGGTATCGACTTAATCATAAAACACGGTGTTATTTGTTCCCTTTCAATAGGGCGGCTGCTGATTTCGTGACGTATCGTATTATTCTGTGTCATGGCGATAAAAAAACAGTGTGGTCAGCGTAAAAAGAGCCAAGTCAGGGTGGATTGGTTAACAACACTTGCTGTAACGTACTTATCATAATTTTTTAAGACTATTGAATATTTCTACCCATGACAACCTTTTTGGGGATAAACGTGAATATATATATCCTTAGCTTTTTAGCTAATTTGAGAGCTTAAGGTTCTCATTTAACCAATGAATTGATATGTTATTATTGATAAAACCTATGATATGGTAACCTTTTTAACTTGGGTCTGCTGTCTGTTTAGAAATTCGACATCCTGTCTAGTATGGCGTACCAACCTTCAAGCAAGTTCTCAGTTCTGGGAAGGCTGGTTTAAAGGGCTATCTGCGAATTTCCTTTCTGTTTCTGCCCCTAAAATGCTTATGCTCGCAGGTCAGTATTGCCTACTTGCAAACAATGTTTTATTTTCACCACTTCACTGTGTTAGGGCTCTAACCAGACTATTGACAACCTCCCGGAAATTTATAATCTATAACAATTGGAGAGGAAAGAAGGCTTCTACTGAACTGGGATTAATCACTAACTTTCTAATGCTCACGTAATCTGATCCATCATGTTGATTTTAGGGGTGGCTAGACGCCTTACTCAAACAAGTGGTTACATCAAATTTTGTTTTATGATTTCCTTAAATCCCATTTTGTTGTAAAGCTACAGGTTGTATGTGTGGTGCTTGAACTTTATTAAGCAGCATATGCATAAAACAACTTAAAAATTTTGAATGGACGTATGAGTATAAAGCAACATTTTAATAATTTTAGTTCTTAGAAGTGCATTTGTTGTCTACTAGGGGTGGATCGACTAGATAGGGAGTTGACTATTGGACAAATGCAAGGGAAGTTTCAAATGCAGGTACGTAGGACAAGTGCAAAGCAGCAATAAATTTCATTACTATTTTCATTTCCTGAATAACATCTCTGTACTGTAAAGTGGGCACAATTCAAATTAGTACCTTTTTTCAGTTTTGATTATAAATTCAGAGAGATGTTAATTATAAAATTTCAGTTTTGATTATCAAGATATAAAAAAGGTCCACAAAGTTTACCTATAAATTCAAAACCAAAATACAGTGCAAAAACAGAAATTTAAACATTATAAATAACAGTAACAAAACGATTGTTATAAAATATTGTAAAGATTTATTACAGTTTGATTAAATTGTAAATGTTTATGCACAGGTGCTGCCTAAAAGCGGCCATGCTGTTCACGAAGATTGTCCACAAAAAGTGGCCGAAGCAATTTCAAATTTTTTAAAGCGACACCGCTTGGCAAATTCTGTTTCTTGAAATAAATATTAATTTAAATTGAAAATCACTTAATGTTTAAATTGATCGTTGATTTTTTTTTAAATACAAGAAGAATGAGCTAGTTTTGTGTTTTAAGGTATATTAAATTTAGAAAACTAGACAGTGTTGAGAAACTAGGTTTATTTTTGCTCATTTGCCAGTTTCCAGCACCAAACACTACTATTTTGAGTCATTGTTACACTTGTTGCTTAAAAATTGGGTTAACTCGTCACACAGTTTAAACAAAGGCAGTCCAACTACATTGTTATAGCAACCATCAATTCTCTTCACAAACATCGCTCCTTGACCCTGGATCCCGTAAGCCCCAGCTTTGTTTCTGTAATTGTTGGGAGTATTATTGTCTCTAACTAAGTTTAAACTAAATTAACAACAAGAGAACAAGCACAGCTCTGGTGATTACTATGTCAGTTACAGAGTGATTCATCTTTTCAACCACAAGATAAAGAAATCTATCCTAATATAAGAATTTTAAAATAATAAGAGCTCTATTTTTATTTTAAGAGAGGTAGCTTTAAACCAAGAACAAATTCATTTAAAATAAACTTGAACTATATTTTCAGCAATTCCATATAACACACTTTTATTCATGTACAGGGTGTATTTTTTATTGTTTTTAAGAAAAAATATTTTATGTATGGAAACATTTTGGCAGGATGCTTACAAGGGTTCTCCAGTATCCACATAGCTTTGTATCATTTCCCTCGAAAGTGATCCAAACTCGACCAGTGTAGATTCTTGAAACATTGTCTCACTCAACACCCCATTTTCTACCAGTATGGCCGACACCCCAGTGCATACTGTGTGTGTCTTGCAACTTAGATTACTAAGTGTGTCAACTGCAACAGGTGCTGTGTGGGGTTTGCCAATGATCTGGTCATTATTAATCTAGAAAAGTTAAAGAAAGAAGTTAAAGATTGATTTGTTTTGGTTGTATAACTTGCACTACCAAATTGGTGTTATAAAAGCATAGTTTACAGTCATGGCCTAATTTTTTGACAAAACAAATCTATAAAGGGAGAGTAAAAGGTTCACAAAGTTCACTATAAGCACACAACGGATAGAGTGACAGCACTATAATCTAATTGGTACCGCAGGTAATGCACAATTTAAAAAGTTTAATAAGCATTTTTATAATAATTTAAAATTAAAAACTATAGAAGATATTACAATCATTGCAGATGATTATTTCATAAACAGTGTAACAGTTGGAAATCATAATTTTGGAAACTCCTGATGATCAATACTTTTGAAAAAAGCCCAGAACTGTTTTGTATTCCTGATAACAGAATTCTATTTTTGACCATTTTATTAACCAAAAAAATTGTAGCCATATTAAAAGTATCGAAAGGCACACTATGAGAGAAGCAAACTAAGACGCCAATAATTATTACCCTATATTGTTTAACATTGTCTGTTGAACAATATAACCTGTATATTTTAATATTATCCAGGTCCCATTATATTTCTAATATTTTTGTGTAAATTTTTATTAGCTAACATGTTAAAAGCCCCAAATAATGTTTAACCAGTTAGCGATTAATTAAATTTTATAATTTCTCACACTTACAATGATTGTATCTGCTCCAATGATTAGCACCTTTTCATTCGACTTTTCGTAAAGATTGGCAACTTCTAGTGCTTTGCCATGAGCCAGGAGTTTTACATAATCTTGAGGATTTTTAAATGACTTTTTATCAACGGATTCTTCATCATAAGGAGAAGAGCATACCTCAAATTTTAATCCCTGTGGTAAACGGGGTGTAAATATAAAAATAATACCAGCTTCTATATTTATCTTCGTGGTCAAGGTTAACATACTTTTTATATTGGGAAGGTTCTTAAGAGAATCACAAAAGCAATGTGCCCATAGTGCGTTTTCCGGAGGTATTTCATTGTGTTTACAGCCAATTAACCAAGAGTCGAAATGTGAATTATTAGTTACTTACGACTTGTTCCAATAGTTTGCGACGTTGTGGTGACGAACTTGCAAGGATTACTTTAATGTTTCGTAGAAGTTCTTGAAGTGGCAACAGCATCTTAAGTTTACAGCGTAGATCATTCAAGCGGAACGTGACGTATCAATCGCAAAACAGCTGTTCAGAAAATTTAAATGACCTATAGATATTGTAGAGATTAATATATTGTACATAAGTACATATTTCACATTAAAAAAACATTTCTGATTAAATATAACAAATGATGAAATAGGATAAAATTGAAATTGATCAAAATAATAGACTCAATTGGTTTGTTTTAGTTAAAAATAGTTCGTCCAAACTCGTCCAATTTGTTTTGATTGATCACGTGGTTTTCGAAATATTTCCCTCATTTTAGTGAAAAAACTTAAACGAACTTCATGGAAGAAACTTTAAAGATTAATATTCCTTTTTTTTGAATGATGATACTTGTTTGGAAATAAATACAATCGTATGTCCTGGTGCTTAGTCCTACCCTTTTTTTCAAATTTAATTTTGTATTCTTGGCGCCAAAAGACGATGTTATTTCATTCTTGACGTCACCCACTCTCTCTCTTACCTCTTTTCAATCTCTTTTTGCAGCTTTTAATGTACGTTCTCTTCTTATTGGCGCGAAATTATTTGGAGCCAAACGCTTGACATATTTATTGTTTTGTGTTACTTTTGGCGGAATGTTTGAATTGCGCTATAAAGTCAGTTATAGGTAGGATACGTTCATTTACGTATATGTCCGTGAGTCATTCTGTTCTTTAACACTAACTTTGTCTTAGTTTTATATTATTTGCCTGAAGTAGTCACGCGAAAACTTGCACATTTTGTTTCTTTTTGCCTTGTTTTTTTGGTTTGTTGAAAAGTTGGAACAAAGAAAATGTATGTATACAAACGAGGTAAGCATTGTTTATGACCCACTTTGTGCTAAAACACAATTTTAACAAGGTGATTGTTACTTTTAAACTAATTTACTAAATATATAACATGTGGTATCACGAATATTATAAGGTAGTTATATGATAAGTTTTCTGTTATTTAGTTTAGGCAGAGCTATCTTTTTGCATAATTATAGAAGTTACGAGTACATTTATGATTTTTTTGACACATTTTTTGATTTATGCTGTTGACACCAGGCTTTTACTGCATTGTTAAAACTTAGTTGTACGCATTATAATACCATGGCACATTTGAGATTTTGATGAGTGTCAATACAATAGTACCATGTGCCTCAACCTCAAACATGCTTTTTAAATTGCTCTTCCCTTCATATCCTTAATGAAACGAATCTTCTCATATATTTCAGATGGCCGTAAGGAGCGGGTTATGTTTGACAAGATTACCTCCAGAGTTTCAAAGCTCTGCTATGGTCTGAACATGGATTTTGTAGATCCAGTAAGAACTAGATTATATTTTTTTATATTTTAAGCAAATCTAATGCATCAAGAGTAAAAAAATCCTTGTAATTTCTTATTCCAACTAACCAAATTTTAATGTTTTTTTTACCTTTTAGGCGAAAATTACAATGAAGGTAATCAGTGGAGTCTATGAAGGTGTGACAACAGTCGAGTTAGACACACTTGCAGCTGAGACAGCAGCGCACATGACCACAACTCACCCTGATTACGCCATACTCGCTGCTAGACTTGCGGTCTCTAACTTGCATAAAGAAACCAAAAAGGTGTTCAGCGGTAAGTAAGATCAATGTCGTTTTTCAACTGAAAGGACATTAGAAGGACAGCGTTTTTATTTTAATCACAGTAGTTGGCCTAGTAGATTAGCTTTCGTTCTTGCAGTCTGCCTTTAAATTAGCTTCAATCCAATAAATATTTCTGTGATTGTTCTGCGTAACAACATTTTGCTTGGGTTAGAGACAGCAAAGTAGAATTTAAATGCAGGGTGTTTTTAATTTCTTGTACTTTTGCTGACTTGAACAACATCGTGACCCATCATTATGACACTATAATTGTGAAATAGGTTAAAGGGTCGGTATTATTTATTTGTAAATTTATTCAGCTGTTATGGGAGATCTTTATGAATTCATCAACCCACGCAATGGAAAACATTCACCGCTTATTTCAAAAAAGACCTATGACATTATACTTGCAAACAAAGAGGTAAGCTCTGGTTTTTATCTGGTTCAGTTTTTACATCGAGGAAACACTAAAGATAATATACATCATTAAAGTTTTTCAGTTCTTTTTTAACTGGTTAGAGCATCGTCTTTTAAGGTTATTCGATTTACATTTGACATTTGCAGAAATTAAATTCAGCTATTATCTACGACCGCGATTTCTCTTACAACTTCTTCGGTTTCAAGGTGAAATTTGTGTTAATTAAAATGGAGGAATTTCAGTTTTGACGAAACCACATTTCAGACATTGGAGCGGTCCTACTTATTGAAGCTTAATGGAAAGGTGGCTGAAAGACCCCAACACATGCTGATGAGGGTGTCTATAGGGATTCATGGGGATGACATGGAATCAGTTCTTGAGGTAAATCCAAATGTAACTTTTTTTAAATCCGTTTGGCATGTTAGTGCATATTGGCATGTCTCCAGGTGTTGTAGTTTCTTTGTATGTGCTAAGCATAAGTGCGGTTCTTATGTATGTGTTAAATCTCAATTAAAGGGACGGCTACACGCAAAGTGTCTAACGGGGTACGCCGATCTTATATCGCCATGCTATAAAGCCAGTACACCGCTTTACATGTAATACAGATTTGTATAACAGTACAAAAATTTTAAAATATTTTTAAAACATTTGTTTTTCTTCTGATATTTTATTCTTAAAAAAGTATTTTGTCATACTTTCCCCATTCTAGTATCACTAAACAATGCTTGGTAAAAGCGCAAGAATCACAGACGTCATAACACTGCCACCATGGGTAGCCAACAAAATCAAAATTATTTAAAATTATCTTTTAGACCTATCATCTGCTATCAGAGAAATGGTTCACCCACGCATCACCCACCTTGTTTAATGCCGGTACCAACCGCCCTCAAATGTCCAGGTAATATATTCAAAGATACATATAGGAAATGTGCATTTTTTTAATTTCTAGGGCAAATACTAAATAGCTAAATGTACTGTTGTTTTTTATCTACACTTAACACTTAAATTGCGTCATGTTATCAAGGTTTTGTTTATTAAAAACGATCGCGTTCCCCAAACTTTCATAGATATGAAAAATTTGGTTTTAGTCGATCGTATAATAATGGAATCCTTTCACACGCTCTTCTTGGTTCTTTGGTACCATGCTTTGCATGAGTGGAGCCTGTATAGAAGTAGTGATTTTGCTGATTCCAACAAATATTTCTATTTATTTAAAGAATTGTAATATCTTTTGACCTGAATTTAACATGGAATTGTTAGTACAATTACTGAAATCTTAATGTCATTTCTACTTGGTTTAGATAAAACTTTTAAGTTACTTTATAATAATTATTCGCATATGTACTTACATGACACTTAATGTGATATTCATGAATAGTTTTTAGCTTTCCTAACTTTAATCGGTTGTTTTTTTTTAAAGTTGCTTTCTGTTAACCATGCAAGATGACAGTATTGAAGGAATTTATGAGACATTGAAACAATGTGCACTTATATCCAAAACTGCTGGTGGTATTGGACTTGCTATTCACTGTATTCGTTCTTCCGGCAGCTATATTGCGGGGGTGAGACACTGTTAGTTACTTTTTAGTTTAGCCAGTATCAAAAGTATTAGCCAATAAATTAAGTTTAGTCAGTATATTTAAATAAGACATTTTCCATTTACTTTAGTTAAAGTCCATAATTTAGTCTTTCCTTATCAACCTCAGACCCTTATCTGGAAGATTTTTAGATAGATACCGGCTGCTTTGCCAAGTTATTTGCTTGTGTACGTGGTCAAAGAACCTTTGTGCCAGTGCTTCCCATGTCCTGTCATCTTCTTTTATTAATAAATGTCATTTTTTATTGATAGACGAATGGAAACTCAAATGGTTTGCTGCCAATGCTGCGTGTATACAATAATACTGCCCGATATGTGGACCAGGGCGGGAATAAGGTAATTTAATATTGTGAAATAAGTATCCTAAACTGTAAATTTATCTTATAAGATTCGGCAATTAATGACATCTGCACAATTCAGCAATCTATTTTTACCTACACCATGAATGTGGGCAAATATATGAAAATGGCAACAGTAGCTAATTAGAGTAATGACATATCTGGCTGATCAAAATGTCAAAGTTTTAGACTGCAAAATGACATTTGTTAAATCACGTTTGAGTCTGTAATTTAAACATGAAACCACAGCGTCCTGGTGCCTTTGCGATTTACGTTGAACCATGGCATGCGGATATCTTCGATTTTCTTGATGCAAAGAAAAACACAGGTATGGATTAACATTTTTGAGGCCACTTGAAAAACATATTATAAAGTCTATACAGTATATATATATAATATATCCCAAAATCCTATGATTGTGTTATGTTTTTATTCCTGATTTGGCGAATCTAGTGCAATATCTGGGTTTTTAATAGAATACATATGCTGTGAGTGGCTATGAAACAACTTCCATCTGTTAACCAGGCAAAGATGAATCCCGAGCTCGAGATTTGTTTTACGCTCTGTGGATCCCGGATCTGTTCATGAAACGGGTGGAGTGTGATGGGGATTGGTCGTTGTTCTGTCCCGATGAAGCAAAGGGCTTGTTCGAGGTGTGGGGGGAAGAATTCGAGGAACTTTACATAAAGTGAGTGCGAATTTGTTACATAAAATGCAAAAGGGATTTCACTTTGTGTTAGTCTTATTATAAGTATGATTGGGCAATCATTGGTGCATATCGCATGAAAAACAAGGCTGTTGTGCTGTACACGTATAGATTATAATAATCACTTCCATTAGTGTGTGGTTGCATAGAAAAAAGGGCAGTATGCCAGCAATGCAAGTAATGAAATCTTAACCCTTGCAGCTTGCACTATAAAATCCTAAAGTAAAAAAAATCAATAAGCATGATAAAAACTGCAAATCATCCTACCAAATCATAGTCTCTCTATTAACTCTTTCACTTCCGGCCAAATGCATTAATTTAAACATGCTGTCCCGCAGTTTTTTTACAATTTTTGGTCATTTTCAAATTGGCACAGTTTTTCACAAATTTGTGCTATGATTTAATATTTAGGATGGTTGGAAAGATAATTTATCCCTCTTTTAAACAAACCGCACATCTAGAATCTACCTCCAATAAAAAATATATTATGTAAACTTAAGTGAACACCACTTTTTATGTAAAGAAAATTCTGCTCGACTTTGAAAATTTTGAGGTGCACTGACAAACGAAATACTCACTAATTATTGGTATGCCCAAATGATCTGAAAATTGGAATGTAAATTGTCTAATAGTTTTTGTACTCAGGAAAATTTGAACTGTATTTGTATTCAGTAGTTTTTTACTATTCCTAATTGAAATTTCCCTTTATTCTAACTATATTATGAAAAATTGAACCAAAACGCATTGAAGTTTTTAGTTTTGTAGAACTAAAATAGTAAAACGTATAAAAAAAACAGTGAAGGAAGTGTAAAAAGGGCATACAAAAGCAAACAAACACAAATATATCCAATATTCTTCAAAGCAGGGCACACCGAACTAGCTAGTCTCGCCGCCTTTTTCTTTATCGTGCGCTCAGCAGGCCCAGCTGGATTCATGCTTTGGTGAACACGAAGCATAACCGCCTGCTGCGAAAACGTCACCAACGCTCTCCTTTTTATCTGAACGGCACGAAATTCACAGAGAATGTAAAGAAAGACTTAACGCGACTCCTATTGGCTGAGTTAGTCACTTGTAAATTCGTGTAAAATCGATAGAAATAAGAGGCGAAGCCTTGAAAAAGAAAGGCTATTACTCCTCGCATTTTTAATATTTCTCCACGAAAATTACAGAGAATAAAATATAGGGTTTCCTTGATCGAATGAGCCATAGCTGAGGTTTCTACCATTACGCATTGCGGAGAAATCGTTTTTAGATTTGCACCCATTTATGTGCAACGCGGGATACCATGTTTTCCCACCAACTCGCGATATATGGCGAGTTGGGACGGAAAGAGTTAATGTAATGTGCATTGCTTTTGTAATTTAACCTACGAATAATTCTCAAATGTTTTTTATTTGTCATAACAGATATGAGAAGATGGGCAAAGCAAAGAAAACCATCAAAGCGCAGAAGTTATGGTACGCTGTGATCGAGGCACAGATCGAAACCGGCACACCCTACATGCTTTATAAAGACGCGTGTAACAGAAAATCAAATCAACAAAATCTTGGGACGATTAAGAGTTCGAACCTGTGCACGGAAATCGTTGAGTACACAGCTCCAGATGAGGTATGGGAAGTTACCAAATAGGTTCAAATTGTTCGTTATTTAAAAGCCAAATCTGCCATTTTTTTAAAACCAGGTCTGCCACTATTTATATTAATCAATGGAATTAGGTAACTTATACAGGTTGCTCTGTGTAACATTTTTCATCACTCATATATTTTTCCAACCTAGATAAAATGTGTCTGTCAACATGTGTACATAACTATTTATATCAATTAATTGAATTGGGTAATTTCCACAGGTTGCTGTGTGTAACCTTGCCTCAATTGCACTTCCCATGTATGTTCTTTCTGGTCCTGTGTTTGATTTCAAGAGGCTTTATGAAGTCACAAAGGTTGTCACGAAAAACCTCAACAAAATTATCGACATTAATTATTACCCAGTAAAAGAGGTAAGTGGCCAAATATGTAAAAAGTCAGCAAAATTGGATATGATGTGTGAAATTTTAATGTTATACTATGTTTGCAGATTTACTAAATTTTTGTACAAAAAAAGGGTTCAATTTCTATAAAATAAAATAAACAAAATCATCAATTTTTATTCATAAAATCTCAGACCAAAATTTATCTTTTCAGGCTGAAACATCAAACAAACGGCACCGCCCCATAGGGATAGGGGTCCAGGGGTTGGCCGACACATTCATTGCAATGCGGCTTCCCTTTGATTCCCCTGAAGCAATGAAACTCAACGTACAAATATTCGAAACAATCTACTATGCTGCTCTTACTGCCTCGTGTGACTTAGCTGAAGAATTAGGAACATACGAAACGTACAAAGGCTGCCCCATCAGCAAAGGGGTATAACAGAGTTACTTAGGATAGGATAGGATAGTATATTTAAGTTTATCCCTGTGAATGGGAAAACCAAGGGATTAACACACAGGCAATCGTCAGATCACCTCATATGCCCGCCGTCGGGTTACCAAAGCTATTGCAGTGTGTTGTGTATGATAGACACATTCTTTTAATTTAGTAGCACCCATTAATCCTATTCACGCAATGTCCGTAAAGTGCCTTGCCCATGGACACAATCGACTAGCTAGCGACCAGTTTCGCACATTAAAAGGCGACGCACTTAACCGCCAGACTAACCGGCCGGACTTGTTAATTAACCTTTCATACATAAATGCTAAAAACCATGTATTAAGCCACAGCAATACAATAAAATCATAAAAATTCTACCACAATTTTGTGTTGTACAGCTAAAATATGAGATTTTTAGATTTTATTTTTTATATTTCCAAATTTCAGGAACTGCAGTATGACATGTGGAATGTAACTCCAACAGATCTATGGGACTGGGCTGCGCTTAAGGATCGAATTGCCAAGTAAGTTGCTAAAATGCCAAGTTCTAACACAATGACCTTTGTTGGTTCTTTCTTGTCAATAAAACTTGAACTTGGTTGTTTACCTGTGTAAAACGCCCATTGTGTTTTCCGATTTCCGAAGATAAACACGAATATCATATCCTAACATTTCTGATCTTACACATATTTTAGCTACACACATTTTTTAACTAATGAAAATACTTTGTTGTTGGCATTTAACATGGGTCCTCTTCCACAGACATGGTATCAGGAACAGTCTTCTCATAGCTCCAATGCCAACTGCATCCACTGCTCAAATCCTGGGAAATAACGAATCAATTGAACCATACACAAGTAATATATACACCAGAAGAGTTCTATCTGGGGAATTCCAGGTGAGATCAGTAAATTTGCAGATTTGGTCTAAACTTAATTACATATGCTTAAAACAGACACACAGTACAGTAGGTACTGCTTAATATAACCACCTTCGGACCAGACCATTATGGCCCTAAGCCACATGAAGTCCAAATACTGTCAAATGCATCTTTTAAGTAACAGTGTGACCTTGGCAGTAATCAAAGTATAGTACTGTAACAGTATCACAGAAAATACAGTACGGATGTCTTCTAAAGTAAATCTAAGATATAGCGATGTGACTATTTTGTCATTAAGACAAAACATGCATGTGTACAGAAAACAGCCTATTGAAAAAGCGAAGTCACAAGTGGCAAGAAAAATAATGTACTGTAATAAGAGAAATGGAGAAAATGTTGGTCATATTTTCCAAAAATTGTTCATATTAATTAGAGAATTTTAAATTGAGAAATTTGGATTATATTATCTGTGGTCATATTAAGCGGCACCTACTGTATTATGTTTTTAGCTGCAGCCCTCAGCATTGCTTCAAAGCACTAACAATATTTTTTATAGATTGTGAACCAACATTTGCTGAAAGACTTAACTGAGAGAAATATTTGGAATGATGATGTTAAACTGCAAATGATAGCTAATAATGGGTCAATACAGGTAATTGAAAACCTTGTTTTGTCTTTAACTCTTCGAAATATTTGAAGCTGATTTATTTTATATTTTTTCTTTTATTTGATAATTGCGTAAAAATTGGTATATTTATTCTTGCTACTTAACATAGTGTGCAAAAGAATCTGTGCTTCCAACTTAAAAGTAAAGTATCTTACACTTAAATATATATACCATCGTTAACCATTATTCCCGCCAGAACATCGCACAAATCCCAGACGATCTCAAGATGCTATACCGCACTGTGTGGGAGATATCGCAAAAGAACATCGTCAAGATGGCCGCCGACCGAGCTGCTTTTATCGACCAGAGCCAGAGCCTCAACATCCACATAGCTGAGCCTAACTATGCCAAACTGACTAGCATGCATTTCTATGGCTGGAAGTCTGTAAGTAGGAAAGAGTGATGTTTAGTACTTCACCCTTGTTTATAGGATCATAGATATTGTTGTTTTGCTAAGTGCGTTTTCTTAATATTGGTCTGATTGCTTGTTCGTAATTGTTGATGTTTAGTTTTAATTATTACAGACAAATCACATCAAAAAGAGTTTTAGATTACATTCGGTTTATCAAAGGTTATTTGCAGCACTTACACCCATACATTTAAAAAATTGTATATGACACTGTTTAAGACTTCAATATCCAGCCATCCAACTGTTGATAGGCTATACCCGTGTTGCAACATTGTTTGTTTCCAATGTGTGTGGGCATCATGTTTCTAGGATTTTTAGCAAATTTAAAAAAAAAATAACAAATTACAAAAACAAGCTGCTTTTACCCTAGGGCTTAAAGACGGGTATGTACTATCTGCGGACCAAACCAGCAGCACAAGCCATTCAGTTTACCGTGGACAAGAACAAGCTGAAAGTTGCACAATCCGAATCAAACAAAACTGAAGAAGAGGTAAAAACTGAATTAGCTTGATAACATTTTAAAGGTGTTTTGAATTGTTATGTGCGAATTTAATAATGCAAAACTTATCATGCATATATCAGAAAGTTTATTAATATTAAGCGTTATGTTTGAATTTCTGTCAAATTCGCACTATAAAGGTCAGCCAGTATAATCATTCGATTTTTTTATTCATAGGTTAGTCGGACTAAATAGCTAGTTAAATTAGTGCTTGGCCTTGTAGATAGAGTTGAAACTCGTCACTAGCTAGTATGTTCTGTCCTTGGCCAAGGCACTTAGCAGACATTGCCTGAACCCAGTGGATTTGTTATTGACTTTTACCAAAATTGAAAGTACCTCCTGCACAACACATTGCAATAGCTCTGGTAACCTAACCACGTGCGCGAGGTTCTGGCGATTGCCCGTATAAGAACGCTCGAGTACGTATTTAATCTTAAATGGGGCAATGTGATTTTACTAAACGGTATCGAAAGGCGATTTCCTAATATAATAAACTTATTAAAAAGTTACCCTGAATTTTATTTCCCAGATTCGAGAACTGAACGAGGCTGCCATGCTGTGTTCACTGCAGAACAAGGAGGCTTGCTTGATGTGCAGCGGTTGAATCTTCGTCTTCCGACATTTTTCTTCAACTTTTCCCTTTTGATTATGTTCACATGTTTCTTCTTGTCCTTAAACAAAGTAAACTGCCAACAACGTAATGTGGGTGTTTGATAAGCAGGTTCCGCGTATGTATGGGTGTAGTCCGGTGTTAGGAAATCTCTTGTTGTATTGATCTCAATTCGTGAGAAATGCAACATATATGAAAAAGCGAATAGCTATCCGTTTGTTTACCAGCAAGGATTCGGAACTGCAACCTTTTGATAAATAAAAAAGGGGTTACGCGCGTTTTTTCATAATACATCGCAGAAGATTTGACCATGGTGTTACTAGAGACGAAAGACGGTTTGTCCGGTTGATGGATGATACCTTGTGTTTGTGTGCCATTACAGACTAAGATAACGTTGCGGACACAAATATGCTATTACAAAGTACATATTAGGAGTAGGATTTCATTTTAGCTGACGCAATAAACCTAAAACAAGCTTGTAACCCCACGTTATTTTTTATCATTTTTTTAACATAGCGATGTCATTGTCCTGCATCTCGATACCGCCCAACCTACTGGGATCCACCATTCCACATTCAGCAGTTCAGAAGCGCTTTCTTGAACGGTAGCCTATATTCAACAATCTGAATTAAGGCAACGATGCTTCTTGGGTATATTATCGCTCTGACATGTTTTCGACGAAGAGACGTAAGTAAAGTAATGAAAATATTACGTAAAGAATTGTTGCTCACTATAAACAAATAAGGATACGCGAATATGCATTGCATTGCAATACCTCAAAGCAACAAGTAAATAAAAATGCAAAAATACGTAATTTTAATTATCCTATCAACCATAATGACAATGCGACAATTCTATACACAAGCAAAAAAAATAAAACTTATGTTTCTCGTGTTGAAACTGGAGTTCTCATTAAAGTTTTTTATGAATCTAAATAGACTATAGTGGTAGAAAATTCTTACTACATCTTGTCGCATAGAGGCGCACATGAGTCACTAAAAACTACATTTAGGTTGGTACGTTTCTCGTTATCTATACGACCGCAACATTGCCCGCTATAAAAGCTCAGTCGCTTCCACTTAGTAAAAACATCCGTTTTTAGCTGATTGTACCTTTGGTCCATTAATTATCGAAAGCCAAACATACTCAAAAATAAGACTCTATTTCACATTTTTCCGATAGCGGAAATTTCCATTTTTGAATAATTTAAGGTCGTTGCGAAATAAGCACATGTCAGTTGAGCATTCGTGTAATTTTTAACCTGATTAAATTACGCCTTCATGCAATAATCTCGCGACATGCCATGCCTGTCACGACGCAGCAAAAAACGCAAAAACAAAAAGAAAAAAGAACATTCATTATATGTAGCCTTTGAACTTAAATGGAATCTATAAATAGGTTTTGGCTAAAAAAGTTGGGGTGTCTCAATAATATACAACATTCATAATAGCTCCCGTTACCCATGGTGGAAACGAAGTAATGCGTTTTCTAATTACAGTGGTAAAACAGGAATATTCTCCTTTATCCTTCTACCTAAACATAACAGACACAAAGGAATTTGTGTTGCGTTGATTTATAATCAGGAAATATTAAAAACGTAATTACGAAGGAACTCCACGAGCAATTTTATTTCGATACAGAATATCTTGAAACTAAAAAAATTATCGTTGCTGATGCAAAAATGTTGCTTATCGGCGGGATAGAATGCACTCTTAATGTAAGGTTTACCTGCCAGGCTAACTTTTCCCCCGTTATTCCTTGCGTATTTACAAAAGTGTTTTAACTACTGAAATTTTAAATGTTTATCCTGTCTGTTTAAACAAAAGAACTTTGCTGTGTTTTTCTTTAATGTAAAAAGGAGCAAAAAATGAACTAACACTAAAACACTAGTGGTTTGAAATTCGTATTACTACTTCCGCACGATGGCAACCGTAAGTATATATTTTGTTTTATTACCATGTGCAAACAATATAAGGTCACAGCGAGATATCCAGAGATCATGTGTTCAAAACTATGCCCCATAAAAATTAACCTATTGAGATGGACTGTATAATTGTAATACAAAATTTATGCATTTGTATTTTTTACACTAATTTTTACAGATAATGACGCGATAGGACATTAAGGCTAGGTATTCAATCGAGGTGTTGTAATAAGTTATAAAATTCCCACAGTCGTGTTACCGGGGTTTTTTTTCAGTGTGTTCAATATTTAATGATTATTTAATGTTGAAGAATATATTTAAATATAGGATAGGTCTGAATATTCATGATTTATTGCCGTGAATTGGGAAAACAAGGAAGGTTACCTGCAATCTAGCCAAAGCCTTGTTCCGATCTTTAAATTTTTCACTCATTTTAAACCTTGATTCAAGGAATACTCTAAAAATCCGGTCTAATATATTTCGTACAGCTTAATTAGAGTAGGAAAAAGAAGAGGGATTTTTTGGCCGAATGTTTTGCGCGACCAATTCATACAAACGGCTTACCAGTCAAAACATGGTCTCATAAATAACCTATTAAGGGGTCTAATCCTGGTATAAAAAATCCTGGTTAAGACCGACATAATACACGTATTCGTACAAATGCGAAATAGTTTCGTTCGGATTGCTAGGCCTAATAAATACATTGGAAATAGCCACAAAGTTAGTAAGTGTAGTGCCAGGGAATCTTGAATATTTCGAAAATATACGGCTGGACAGTCAACAAATTACACATTAATAAGTCACGGGCCTAGCACGATGTTGCCCAGATATCTAACAAGTTTCTGATATTTTTTGTCAAATTGTTATGTCATTTTTTTTATTTAATTTGAATGATTTTATTTAATATTCTCACCAGAAATTCACAAAAACAAAAAATTGGTAAAAAAACAAAAAAAGGGTTTTGTTATAAGTTCAGCGATTAAATGGATTTTATACCAGGTTAAAAACGTGCGAAAAATAGTTTCCATATAGTGTGTCTTTAGTTTCAGTGTTTTTAAATGTGTTTGGGCCAAAACATCAAGATCTTGTCTATCTTGACGTGGCTGTCTGCGTAGAAGGCATATCTAAAAGGAGAAGTGGTTGTATTGCCCAAGCTTAACTTCGGGTGTCGTTGTAAGGCTGTAGTTAGAGGTTTCGCTGTATTACCTCCCAACTCCGGTGTCTGTTCCACACTTCCCCAGTCACGTGATATAATGAATAATTAAACGGAATCGAAATTAGGTGGGTCGCGTGGCATTGTGTACGCACAAAAGGAAGTATGTTGTTTTTTCGTTGTCACGACGAGTTGCGGACATCAACTCACGCAAACTTATAGAAATAATGTGCGATGGGAAAATTATGCTCGTCGCGCTGCCGCTTCTCGTAAATATTCGATTTTAAATCACAATGACATTTTTATGACCTTCTCATGTAATTTTTTAATGCAGTCATTTGTAAAAGACAAAAAATATCTCAGTTATATATTAGATACAATGTGATACGATCAAATGTGTTCGTAAAAAGCCATATTTTATTTTGAGTATTCAACCGATGTGTTTACAAAAGTCCACATGTTATTTGGAAAAAATCAACTTTGCCGTACTTCTTGAATTGTGAAGTGCGAATTTTGCATTTTCGTGGCTGCTCATAAAACTCAAATTTGCGTAAACACAACGACGTTGTGGACTTTCCGGTGACGTCGAGATCAAAACATTGCGGAACACAAAGCGCGTAAAAATTATAATATTTAATGAATGAAGCGGCATCAGAAATTCATGGGGTTCCCACACTCCTGTATATTTAATGAAGATATCAGCAATTCGAACGCTCGGCTGGCCACTTTTTCCTCCTTTATCAAACGCCGGACAGAATCGGATTTCGGGCCGGTATAATCTCATCACCGCATTGTGTGACTTTCGACTGAGGCGGTCCCGACAAACCACGGATAACAAAACGCATCTGTTAGGTCGGCTACTCATCGATTTTTGATCACAAGCCATCCTCCATTAAAGTCCGCGGCTCGGCGATAATTAGCCGCGAAATATTCATAAATTTTCCAGCCAGACGCATCTGTTGCGCTACAAATGTACACACCAGAACGAGCGTAATGCGAGGCCAGAATCGCTGTTGGCCGATGACCACCAACCGGGAATTTTAATTTTAGCTACGAGGAATATAATTTTAACTGTTGTTTTTCTACAATTATTTATTTTGTCCACTCATAATTTTTTTATAATTAAAAAAAATTAAATCGGATATAAACTGTTCAGTTTACCCACTTTTCAGTTGTCTTTTTAAAAGTTATAAAAAAGGTGTTGTGTATTAAGAGTGGCCAGGGGGGTTTGTTCCGTCAAGTCCTTAATCGCGGAAGTCCTCTGGCGAAAGACACCTGGTCACGTGACGCCCCGCCTGCCGAAGCAGATGACACAATGCAACGATTATTACGTAACGGAGAGAAAAGAAGGCAATGGAGATGGGCGATCGAGTGGACCTGCTCGACTCATTCCGCTGTTGAGCTCGCTAGAGTTTGGGCTGAATTATTTATTAAACGATTTGGTCCTAGGAGAGTTGAGATTTTATAAAATATTAATATTTGGAGCAAAGTTTTCGCCACACTCGACTTTAATTCATTAGAAATTAATGCAATTTGAGGCAAGTTTGCACAAGTGAAGTCGCGTGAATTAATTATTCATCTTTATAAAGCAATCGTTAAACTTAGAGAAGGTGCAATTTCGCCTATTAAGTGCAGTATACAAAGAAGCATTTTTTCATTTTTCTAAAAATGTAAATTTACCTTTCGCTAACGAAATTTTTTTTTCTCAGATTCAATTTAATAGATTTTATTTTTGCAATACACGATCACCCACACAATGTTCACCAACATGCTAGCAACGCATCATCACCACAGACCGCCATCACCGGTACCAACAGTTACCACCCTCAATACAAGTTACGGGGAGCAAAAATACGCCCCGCTCCACAACGCAGCGGATGCCGTTCGTCGCCACTGTATGGCATCCCCGGTGGCTTATTCGGTAAGTTTGAAAAATGCTACGACATATATCTAAGTGTTCGTAATTGGATTCGAATCACTATTCCGCAATAATGCAGCGAAGCAATATATTTGCAGCATATCCCGGTGTGTTGATCTCTGAATAAACATATTTATTATATTTATTGCAACGGAAATTTTTATAGAAAGGATTTTGACGTTGTTTTTGCCGGTTTAAAATGTTGGACCGACTTCTGTTTCGCCGTTGTCGATTTTACAGTTCAATTAAAGGGTTTGAAGTCATTAAAACTTTGTCATTGAAAATTTAGATTTCGCGACATATTTTAATTACATGTTGCGATGGACACGGTGATTATGCGCGGCATCTGCCTGCTTGGCAACAAAATGGCGCGTCCGTCATAAGCGAGTAATCGTTGTGAAATCGGAAAAGCGGACCAAAGTCCAAAAACAAACACCCGGTTCGGGGAATATGAGCGGATGGAAAGTTATGTCTACTGTCACTACTAACAGCTGTGATTGCTGTTTCTATAATCTTCCCACAAGACTTACGCTAGAACCACACTATAATCATTTCATTTTTAGGGCAACCTTTTCGCCGGTTTCGATGAAAGTTTCCTTGCGCGTCAGGCTGAAGCCTTGGCCGCTGTCGACTACCCTGGTAAAAACCAGTTCAAACCAGAACCGAGCAACCATAGCTACTACCCACCCGCCCCGTACGCGACACAGCAACACACATCATCGGCAGTACCTCCACCTGGTAAGTGAATTATTTAACAGCAAGCGAGCTGCAGCCATTTTCACTGCCGTCGCATATGACATATCTAATGTTCATCTTTGGATATTTTGACACTTTTTTTTCGTTTCCAGTTTATAGCTCCATGCATCCTCCATCCGCTTTCCATCACTCAGCGGCGCTACCGGGTACCCTTGACACGAATGACGTCATCGAACAACTTGGCTCAAGCCACTGGTAAGTTTCTATAGCAAAAAAAGATCTGAAGAACAAATTAATAAAATAATTTATTTTTTAGTGGTCTTCCCACGTACCAGCCACCCTCCTTTAACTCATCCGTTATGATGACGTCAGATATGTCGTCACAGCCCCATTACATCTCCCACCCCGCTCCAACTTACAACCCACCGAATCATTTTCACCCCACGTCAGTCATGCATTCGACCAGCGCTGCCACGCCCATTTCTGCCCCAATCAGCACACAAGCAGGTAAGACTTGCCGAGAACCCACTACAGGTAGAGTTATAAGCCTCATATCATAACATCATATGTTCCAGGTTCACCTCAACCCAGCGTACCCAGCTTCAGTTCGAACGATTACGACGCTGATCCACGTGAACTTGAAGCCTTCGCCGAAAGGTAACGAGCATAACATCACGTAATTCCGATGACGTAATCAGTTGCGTGAAATTGGCATTGAAGCGACGGGCACTTACCGGGAATCAATATTTCTAGATTCAAGCAACGTCGCATTAAACTCGGGGTGACGCAAAATGATGTCGGACAGGCACTCGCCAACCTCAAACTTCCTGGAGTCGGGTCGCTAAGTCAAAGCACAATATGCAGGTACTTCTACATAACATCTATTATACAACGTTTAATGTGACGTTCTTTCAAATAACATCTATTATACAGAGGGAAATATGTAGTCACAGTACAATATTGAATTGTATGAATAAGTAACACAATCTATTACCTTTCCGCAATCTTTTTGATTAGAGCTGGAAATGAAGAAATTTCAATATGAACCATGGTTATAAGCAAATTTTTCATCACAGGTTCGAGTCTCTTACCCTCAGCCATAATAATATGGTTGCTTTAAAGCCGATTCTGATCACGTGGTTGGAAAAGGCGGAAGAGGAGCATCGACGGAAGATGGAAAACGCTGCAATGGGAGAGAAGAAGAGAAAACGAACATCAATAGCTGCTCCCGAGAAGCGATCCTTAGAGGCTTATTTCGCTGTACAGGTTAGTGACTTATTATCTGCTTGTAAGAATGCATTCTGTAACCGGACAATAGGCGAAGCAGTTGCATTATTGAACGAGTAATCCGTCCATATAGGACCATAAAAAATTCGAACAATAGACAACCCTGTAGAAACCTGTCTGACCAAAAATACTACTTTGTAGCCAAACATGTTGGTACAAACTGCACAGTGAGGATCTACCAGTCAATTGATCAAAACTGTAACGGATATTAATTTCAGCCACGGCCGTCCTCGGAGAAAATCGCCGCCATTGCGGAAAAACTTGACCTCAAGAAAAACGTTGTGCGAGTTTGGTTTTGTAACCAGAGACAAAAACAAAAACGAATGAAGTTTTCCGCTTTTAACGGGGTAAGCTAACTTATCTTGGATAAAAAAATAAACCTCTCTTGATCAAATAAAAATATGATTTATATTCATAAGTTTTTTTGCAATTCCATATTAATATTTATATATTTTCAAACATACGGCTATGATAGATGATAAATTTAGTTTTTTTATTTATTATTTATTTTCTTTTTCAGGATGTGATCATGTAGTGCATGACGTCATCGCAACTACACTCGACGTCACTAAAGTAGGAGATTGACGCCATCGCGCAACAAAGCAAGAGCTCCCCAGTACAATCTACATGCATCCGCAGCTAAACTAGTAGCTAGAGATTTTGCCGCATTTTCCGAATCAACCAATTCCTATCGTTATTTAACAAGATTGATGTCGATCTTTCAAACTCTTCAAGTTTATGACAAATTCTGTGATTCGTTTTATTCGCTACCAAAATTGTAAAGTGAACCGTCACGAAACTGCTTTTGTATATATTTCCTTTGCACTATTTTGTTTCTTCAATTCTCGGCTGAAGCGTACTTCAAGTTTCTTTTCAGTTCCCCGATGCAATAAATATTTTGTCAATAACGACTTGTGTTCATGAAGCCTTGTATGCGCCATAGCAGCCTAATGCTGGAAAGCGCAGACCAAATAAAAACGCGGTACAACATTGGTGGAAAATGTCAGGTCAGGTCAATTTTAAGCTGGATTACAAAAGAAACCATGGTCATTTACTATGCTGAGATAGAAACAAGGATGACTACATTGACATTGTATTTTGACACACACATTAAAGACATATACAACATTTTGTATCACTGGCATTAGAGCGATTCAGTTGGAATTAGCAAAATTCCACATGTTGCTTATTCACATTATACGGCCTTCTGGGACCAATAGATAATTTTATTACGGGACATTTGCCGGGAGGTATTTATTTGTTTGTTTATTTAAGTACCTATCTTCCAGACAGACACACATACAAGTGTAGTTTACGACTTGGCGGATTCTTTTATGTTTTGGCATTCGACATATTGCTCGTCGTACGACTGATAATCATAGATAAATGGCGGTGTGTTGTATTATACAGAACTCGTCTATATAGAGGCAGCTGTTCACCACTGAACCTATAAAATAATTAAATCGAGTGAAATACGTTTTGTGTGCCCTAGGCAACTGTCAAATATGGGACAAATGTTCTCATATTTTGTATCAAAATAAAATACAATTTTGTTCTTAACCGGGTTTGAGAATTGTGATGTGTATTGTTAAGGGACGTTGATCCAGCAGGATGAAGAATTATTTGTGCCTGTTTAAGTTTCTGTTGCAAATTCGGTGGGAACAGGTTCATAATTTAAACAAGGTGTTGTATTTGGCAGAAGAACATACGATATACTCGAGAGGTGATACTCAGAAGTCGTTTGTTTCTGCGGTTAATTCATACACAAACATGATTGAAAATCGGATTCAGTAAAACGACATTACTAGGCTATGCAGCCTGTCTAAAAATTATCGCTCGTCGTTTTAAGGTGATCAAATAACGCTGTCATCGCCGCATTACAGAAGGCTAGGCGGCCTAATAAAATATTCAAAAGAGCGATTGAGCAAAGTAGTTCATGAATATTCAACTGCAAGCAAATTATCACCACTTGCACGGGTTGAATTATTCATTAAAAGATGAAATATTAACGACTCGGTGTATTTTACCTACTCTCATTACTAATTTATCCCGGGAGCCACGGATAGCGACATCGGGCTGCCGTAGCCTTTACGCCGGCTCCCCCGGTCGAGTTTGCCGCGGAATTTGATGCAGGCCGCTCAGATCGGAATTTTCGAAAATAATCATTACAATAAAACCACACATATACGTAATTGTTCCTTTAGAATATGTGGAAATAAATATAAATTTTTGGAGTGACAATCAAAGAAAACGGTGGTGTTAAGTGCGTAGGGTTGTCATTACCGGAGAAAATAAAGGAAAACTAGCTTCCAGGCAAGCAACAAAACCGTCTGAAATGAATTTACGATTCCCCGGTGAAATATTGCAGTCTATGTCGAAAATTTCTCGTCTGAAAATCTGTCATTTCGCGACCAAACAAAATCGATTACTCCTCATCCCATTAGTAACGATCTCTTCATTATGACGTCACCAAAACGCATTAAGAACGCGCGCGCACAGGCTCTAATGCCGCCCAGGTTAAAGCGATCGACAAGTAACGAAAATACGTCGCCCCAAATATGCTTGGAAATTACGAAACGCTGTAGAGGCGACTAGGAAGTATGGCGGCGATTAATGAAACTTTCGCTTCAAAGTTTCAAACGAGCCTTCCAATTGAAACGAGGCCTTTTGTTCCAGGATCAGCGGTTCTTTGTAGTCACCACCTCGACGGCTTTGCCCGCGCTCTTTTCAAATACTGCGACGTCGATGCGGATCATACGGGATTTGTTTACGAGCATTGAAACATGTCTGAAAATAATTTCGGACCCTTATTATATGTAGTTAGCGGCATTTATGACGTAACAATCACAGTGAGGTCACCTGTTCCGTTCTTTGAAGGACATACGACTATTTTTTTTATTTCACAGCACTGTAATTTGTCGGGCCGTTGTTATATTGAAATATTGAACAAAGTAATGTGTAATTCGGCGCCCACACGAATGTTCGTGTGGAAATGAAAGAGGCGTTTAACAGGAAAATACAGTGAAATTAAAACGTCATTTAAAAAGTGGTTCGCGCGAAACAGCAGTCACCCTTGATCTGACCACCGGAAAGATTATGTCCAAACAAATGCTGCAACGGCTGCGATTATGTCGTCACAATACACCTTGTGCAAGTAGCAGATGTCGGAAAGGTTTAAACTTTTGCCGGCGATTTAAATCGTGACGTCACGGTCGCTGAGACGTCTGTTGTGCGCCAGGAGCCTCGGGGCAAAAGCGGCAGACGGCACGCGCCATTCACGTGACCCTAACGCGATCATCTTCAGTTAGAAGTTAATCGCCTCTTGTCTTTACCGCTCCGGGGGTCCCAGGTTCAAGTCCAACCGACTGCAGTAAATCCATTGCAAAGTACAAGATCATCCCAAACGAAAACGTCAACCGCGACCTGCATCAGTCCCTATACCGTCCATTCTGTGATACACTTTGTTGTTAGGATAAATTTACTACAAATTTTACACAAATCTTTTCTAAGCACGAAAGAACACATTCTCCACCGTTTGCTTTGACTTTCTGACAAAAGTGGGCTTCGCAAAAACGCTCCCGAAAGTCGCCTTCAATATTTTATCGAGCTAATGTTTTATAAAATATTCAGAGCTCATTTCGAATTCATGAACAAGTTTAATAAATATTAAATGTTCATTTTGCCACTATCTTTTGCCCCTCAATCGTGGCAATTAAAAGAGGCAGTCGCTGTTGCAGAGAACTTGTGTATAATTGTTGTGTCTTCTGCTGAACGTAAACGAAATTAGGTGCGATAAGTCATGACCGTTGCTTAGGAGAGCCTAGATCTTAATCTATTCACAGGCAGATATTTTCAATCAGGGTATTTCGTTCCGATTTACGTTTACAACCAAAGGTCAGGGAATTTTTTTTAAGTATATATAGGCATGTTTTTTTGGGAATTTTCTCAGAGGAAAGACAGCCGTGTCAGACGTTGGCTTTAAGGCCACATTGTCATCAACGCACGACGGAACGCTATAAAACATACCTTAACGGGTCAAGTTAGTTTTTTCGGTGGCCTTTGTGGATGCATATCGACTTGCTGCGTTTCAGGAGTTCGTATTCCGCTCATCAATATTTCATGCTCATCGATTGCGCAATCACGTGACGGCGGATGAATATCTTGGCGCGGAAAACAGCTCGGAATAGCATGGAAGTCGAGCGGACAGCGGCAATTGCATGCTCAGCATGAATATTTGATGCCATATCAACATCTGTGTCGCCGAAACGATGAAAAATTCATCTCCGTCGATTGTTTTCACCTGTCGCTACCCGCGCGATAATTAATTAACTTCGTGCAAGGGACCACGTTCAGTGGATCACGGGTATAACACGGAAGTTTGCATCCTAGCAAAACTTCCAACAAGCACGCATGCTCAATGCGCCTTAGCAAAAAGTAAATAATAAATATACCTGAAGGATGTGATTAGAGACCATTTTTTATCAGTCAAAATTGTCAAAATAAAACTGAAATCGGCCAAATGATGTACGACTTTTGCAGCTTTAACAGCATTATGTTTGCAGCTTTAACAGCACTTTTTTATCCGTTGACAGGTCAACAATTCGATGACTCGACCTTGTACAGTGAGTTGACCTGAGCATTTTTAATAAGATCCAGGGTTTTCCAACTTTCGTGCAAAATCCGTTTAATGCACCTCGGGCCGTCTGCAGCTATTCGCGGATTTTTTTTTTATTAAAAAAGCTAAACTGTTTGAGACGGCCTGATATAAATGTCGCTCTGTGTGTATTGAATCAAGACCAATATTTAGCAAATTGAACAATAAATCTTATTATATACCCATCCCAACGATAACCGAAAGATTCTTAAAATATAAACAGGCCTACTAATTTAAAAGCATTTGGTTTTACGAAACCGTAAAAATTGTATTGTAAACAATTCCCAACAGCATATGATGGAACATAAAATGCGACAGCAAATTTGAAACCAAACAGGGAGAGATAGCAATGCTCATCTACTCTGTGGCGCCTACCAGCGGCAGCGGTTTTACAAATAAACACTGTTTATTGCTGCGATTTCTTAAGTTACAGTTGACATTGTGACGGCGTTACTCCTCCATTATGACGTCGGAGCCTTCGACTTCACGGAAAGGATGGGTGGGGTCGGGTACTTGGGGAGGACTTGCGGGTGGGGATACGTGTGCTGGAATATAATCTATTTTATAGTTGATAATAATTAGAAAAATTAAATATCGCGCGTCTCCGTTGCCTCGATATGTAAGAAGATACGTTTTATTGCCATTTACATTTCAGAATCCCAAATTTGCACAGAAAATCACTATCTGTAGTCCAAGCTTATTACGCAGGGAAAGCGGGTTTCCATACTTGCTGTTGTACAGTAAGTAGTAGAGATCACCCACGGGCACTACCCCGAAAACTGTTCACGGTCACGTTCTCTATAGGCATCGCAATTTGTTTGTGTTCAGCGATTGTATACCAGGAGTGCCCAACTTAAGAACGCTAATGCGTCAAATTTTATTTTTTATAACGTATCCCCGAGCCAAGGTTTGGATAAAAATGTTTTTAAAATATTATTGTGACGCATACTCCGGATAATTTGTCGCCATTATTGAGATTATTCTGTTGTTTTGTGAATAACAATGGGTAAACAATAAAGTGTGCTACAAAACTTGGCTATTATCAGTCACTTTGCGGATGAGTTAGTGTGCTATTTTTAACTGCGTCATGTGACACTTGTTGGACACTCCAGTCTCAAATAAAACTGATAGAACGAGGGAGCATTTGTTAAACGAACGGTCGGGGACAAACTTTACCAAGAAAAGTTAGACCGTCTGGGGATCGCGGCAAAAACTTTACCGTTTTAATATTGGTCAGTGTTATCAGATTTTCCGAGGATTTTTTACCCAATAGAAACCAGCACTTGGAATATATATGCATTTAATCACTACGCAAAAATCATATTTATCCAATCCCACCTGTTGGTATGGGCTTTCCGAAGTCAACAGTCCTCTCGTTTTTCCAGTCGATAATCCTGTCCATCATGTAACGCGGGGCGATCTCCATATTGTGCTTAAAGGCGTTTAACATGGCGTTGCCCTGAGCCACACCAAGCAGAACCGACGAATCTTCGCTCAATGTGCCGAGTTCGTTTGATACTTCGTAAGCTGAGGCGAAGTGGTCCACGGATTCTGTGTAGTGACCCTGGAACGTTGCCCTCAGCGTAAGACGAAAATACAGTGTCACCAAAATCAATTTGTATCTTATTTTAAAAATTTAGCAAAAAGGCAGACGATTTGGCTGCAAATGAAGACAACTTGCTTCAAATCATAATTCACTAACACGATCACCCCGCTAACGCGACCGTTTGATGACGGTCCCATAGGTGGTCAGGTAAGCGGGGTTCCACTATATAAGTGTTTGGGACGCGTTTTATTCCAATTGATGTATTATAGATTTTATAAATATGTATTACCATGGTCTGTTGGGTTTTCGCATTTTTGGAGCCTTGTTTATTGCAACCAAAGGAATCAAAATGTCAAACAATATTAGAAAGAGTGTCAGCCACGTTTAAATCACCAGTGATTCTATTACATTGCACACGACGATTCTGTAAGAAAACAGGAGCCCCCGAGTTAGCCAAGCCGACGGTGGGCATGAGGTAATCTGTCGATATTACGTCGTGTGTGAGAACGCTCCGTTACGTAATGATGATTGTACCCTCCGCGTTTTCTTATCCCACAGCCGTTAGTAAACCAGTCACTTATCGGAGTACGTATCTAGTTAAATCGCACGTATATAGTTCGTACACAATGGCGAGAAAGCATTTCACAGCTGCAACAAATTTTCATCACTTTGAACCCGATTTAAAACAACGACTATAATATCGGAAGTTTTCTTAATTCTTATTTCTAAACATTTAATTTTTATTATAAGTGATAAATAAACATTTTCTACAATTTTATTTTTAAAAGAGCATAAGTATATAATAGTCTTAAATCACATAATTAGAAGCGATTTGTAAAATTGGATAAATTAAATTTCAAACGTAACAAAAATAACAAATACGGTGCTGATTTGTGAAAGCTTATGGTAGAGATACCATAGAAAGATTAAAACAGGACAATTTGTTTTGTTCAGTTTTTCATTTTACAATTGTAGTTCTTTAATAAATTGGGATAGGATAGGATATTCGTGTTTATCCCGGTTAATGGGAAAACCAAGATGGTTAAATCGGGCAATCGTGAGATCACCTCGCGCCCACCGTCTGGTTACCAGAGCTATTGTAGTGTAATGTGTATGAATCACACGTTCCTTTAATTACCCAAGGATGCAACCTACTAGCTAGAGATGAGTTTCTAATCAGCAACCCTTCGGCTGAAGAGCGACACACTAAACCACCAGACTAATCGGTGGGGAGAAAATTAACAATTACCGAAATATTTTCATGAACGGTTTCCCAGTTTTTTTTAAACAAATTTCCCTGTTTTTTTAAACAAAATTATTAGAAATCGCCAACATATCACCCAGCAGTCCCGTAAGTTTAATTTGACATGCACAACTCTTTCTTGCCACAGTGCTAGAAGATATACGAAAATTTAAAACAAATTACCAACTAAAACACCAACGCTTACCATTGTATTGTAGATGACGCCAAGACAATTGCAAGCGTTGACTAGCTCTGACTTCCTACCGCTGTCACGTGACGTCTTTGCAAAGATTTCGAGGCATTCGATGGATCGCGAGACGTTACCCTGGGTCTGGTGCGATTTCGCGAGCGCTTCGCACGCCTCTCCTATCAACTCGTTGTCGTGGAGATCTTGTGCGGTATCCAAGCAACTACTGAGGTACTGTGGGAGAATGTTTAGTGGGTTAGCAAAGAATGCGATATACGGCACTGTAACACTACTGTTTTATGACCAGCACATTGTATAGGATAGGGATAGGATATTCATGTTTATCCCCGTAAATGGGAAAACCAAGGGGCAAACACATTGGGCAATCGTCAGATTGCCTCGCGCCCACCGTCGGGTTACCGTAGCTATTTTAGTGTGTTGTATATGATAGACACGTACTTAACCACTAGGCTAACCGGCCGGACAAATTGCTTCAGCATAAGGTGGGATAATCATGTTGTGAAAAGGCGAAAGAGTTATTACGCAGGCATTTGTCAGATTACCTCGCGAATATGAACGGTAGAGTTATCACAAGGGCAATCCCAATCGTTAAATTACCGCCCGCTCACCATCGGGTTTGGGAGTTATCACAGGGTAATATTGTATATGATTTCTTCAGTTTTAGTAGAACCCATTAATTCAGTGGGGTCAGGCGATATCTACCAATTGTCTTGCCAAGGACACAACTGTCTCCCTGACGACTGGTTTTGTTCTCACAATCTTCCAAATACTTGTCGAACACCAACGCCCTATTTTAAAATCCTAATGCCGGAGCATAGTTGTATTAGGTGGGATTTGAAAACTTCATTTAAAAAGCAAAAGCAACACAAGTGTGTCGTTTGTAAACGGGACCTTGGACTCACGTTACATAGCAAAATATGTCTACATTATCCAACACACAGACTTTGCTCAGAAGTAATCTGATGATAACCGTGGATAATTCATAGCAAGAACAATTGCAAACTACAATCTCACAAACAAACCATGCATAGTATCCGGCCCGTTGGTCTAACGGTTAAGTGCTTCGCCTTTCAATCGAAAGGTTGAAGGTGCAAAACTGGTCGCTAGCTAGTCGGTTGTGTCCTTAGGCAAGGCACTTTACAGACATTGCCTGAACCCATTGGATTAATGGGTTCTACCAAATTGAAGGAACATGTCTATCATATACAACACACTGTAATAGCTCCAGTAACCCGACGATGGGCACGAGGTGATCTGACGATTGCCTGTGTGTTAACACCCTTGGTTTTCCATTCACGGGGATAAAGATGAATATCCTATCCTATCCTATAGTATGCTGATAATTAATAGAATTAGAAGATATATAAACAGACATCTCATTCTAACCTCGATTGCTGTTTCGGAATCTTTCATTAGTTCATAGTTCTGCCCCAGTCTCAAAGCAGCCTTGGCTTCCTGCATAGGGTCGGAACCTTCTTTTGCCACTTTAAACGCTTGGTTGAGGCAGTTTTGTTTTTCCTGAGCGTCGACACTTGCTTCTGATAAAGTCGTGTAAATCCTGGCGAAAAATAGTTCATTGGTAGTAGATTGTTAATAGGAAAATAGAAAAAGTTGTTTTAATTGTTGGGTAATGGAAAACATTTGGTCAGTAAAAAAATCTGTAAACTAGATGAGTTACCGGTTCAATTACCAAATAAAAAAAAATTAAGCCGTGTGACCAGGCACTGCCCCATCAGCCAGACAGTCATTGTTTAACACCAGAAACTTGCCAACCACATGTGTTCGGGGCTTTTGGTTAAGGCACTTTAGGGACATGCTTTAACCCAGTGGATTACAGTGGGTTGTACAAGATGGAATAGGGAGCTGTATCGAATGGTAACAGATAAATACACAGATTTCCTCAATGATTTATCCAGATGTAACCAGGTACAGTTCTTTTAATGTGAATTTGGCCACCTGCCACAGCAAAAACAACAAATTTATCCTTTATCATAGTCAAATGAAGCAGTTAATATTGTTTAGAAATAGAAAACAATAGTAGAAAACAGAATGAAGCCACCTGTAGACATGTGTCTTTTGTTTAGCAGTTTTATAATATACAAATAAGAACATATATTGCATTCTAATAATAACCCAGTAAATATTTTACCTGGATAAATGTTGGCAAGCCACACTGTTATGTGGTATGTTGGATTCATTCACCCAATTCCTACCGAGGCTTAATTGGTGGAACCTTTCCAAGTGTTTAGCAGATAACTTGTAATCACCTGGTTAATGTAAAATATTTTGTAAGTAACCCAAAAAAGAATATTTAGTATCACAAGGTAATATTTTTATCCATATGTGCAATTAAATATTGTGTCCTGTATGTTTGATCAATTTATTTGAGTTCCCTGAATTGAGGTAACATATGTCAGATAACCACAAAGGACATCACTGTGCAGAAAGTGGCGAGAGAAATGTGTTTTAGTGAAAAGAATGAAGGTTGCGGGATTGAAACCAACCACTTTTATTACATTTGTACTTGGGCAGAGCACTGAATGGAAATTGATAGAATTAGATTTATTGGTAAAAAAGCTAAATCAATGTTTTTAAATCAAATTTACAACTAACTTCATTAGTTCCTTTCAACTAGTTACAAACACATGCTATATTGTTGTAAGTTATTTCAATCCCATATTATGTGCTCGTCTAAAATCTCACCATTTCTCTCAAGAGCAAGTCCCATATTACAGTTTGCCTCTGCCTCCCTTCTTCCCCCATCCAGCCGAATATTGAGACTGGTTTCCAGAGCTGATTCGAAGAAATGATCCGATAACCACTGGTCATTTGTACTTAGGAAATATTGAGCTAGCTGATGACGAGCAGCGTACACATCTTCCCATTTACCTGGATTTAAGCGGCCGGTTAGTCTGGCGGTTAAGTGCGTCGCCTTTCAACTGAAAGGTTGCAGGTTCAAAACTGGTCGCTATCTAGTCGGTTGTGTCCTTGGGCAAGGCACTTTACAGACATTGCTTGAACCTAGCGGATTAATGGGTTATGCCAAATTGAAGGAACGTGTCCATCATACACAACACACTGCAATAGCTCCGGTAACCCGACGTTGGGCGCGATGTAATCTGACGATTGCCTGTGTGTTAACATATTCTATAGATCAAAGACAGACTTAACTCTAATGTTAAGTCTTATTGCCAAAGGCCAGTTACCAAACTGAAGCCCTGCGGCTAAAAGGAGATACACTAAGTCACCAAGCTAATCGGTCGGACAAATGAGACAGTCGAACAAATCATCAAGCTCTAAACTACTAGGGTTATTCTTTTTTAATGTTTATCGAACCGAAAATAATCAAACTAACCAACTCTCAGTGCAGCTTCAGCTTTGGTAAGATGCAACCAAAGCTGATCCAATTTTTCTGTTTGTTCTTGTAAGGGTTTCTCCTACAATGAGAGATTACAGTGAACTAGATATTATGGTAAATAAATATTTGTTTTACAGTCTTGGAGCTTATTTGGATGTGGCGAACAATGATATGGCTTTACTTTTTTTGAAAAATTGATACTGTATGTTGTTATTTTCACACAAATTTTGGGCGTGGGTAAGTCTGCATGTCAAGTTTCTATACAAAACACTGTAACAGATTCGTCATCTGTACAATAGGTACAAGATATGTAACCATTACAGTGATAAATTTTCCTAACGATTTTTTTCTCAAGTTTTTAAACTATAACGGTATGTAGATTACTTTATGTGAGTTTCCCAATATTCAGAATGGAAATGACACATCAAACCTATCAGCCACTTACATGCCATAGAACAGAGTCCATTCCGGCATCTAGTCGTGTCTTTTTTCTTTGTTCGATTAAGTTGAAAAGTTCATCAAACGATTTGTGGAATCCTTCCTTGAGCATTTCCACACACATGTTGTGTTTGTATGAGTTACGATACCTGCAGGAAATCGTAGGATCAAATCTATGGTGTTTTAAGTTAACGCGGCATATATTCTTGAAAAAAACAAACTAAAATGGTTGAAAACTTCACAAAACATCGTACTTGGTTGCAATTTCAAGTTTACAAATACCGGTAATTAATTCTGACGATTTCATTATATGATCTCATCAATCAGCTATAAACTTCGCAACATATAAAAAAGAAAGAAATATGAATCCATGAATAATACATTGCAATAAAAAACATGGAAGGATCAATTTACACACATGGAGGTGTCCACTTTCGCCATGGTTGGTTTTTCATCGCGTATTTTCTGCTGCTTAGCGAGTTCCCTCTCTCTCCAGGTCATAAACCTTGTATTTCTACGGCTTGCATTTGAAGCAGCTGAGAAAATTCATTTTAATTTAAATCCTAGTGTAAGAGGTAGTGGCTGTGGAAGACCTGGTTAAGTTATCACTTTACAGTGAGAAACTTATGTGTCTAAATATTTTGTATTAAAAGTATTCATTTTTTGCAAACAGTACTGGTACTTAAAAACATGAATTAAAATTAGTTTTATATATGTAAGTGAGAATGCCACTTTATTTACTTTTTAATATTAGTAGAGTACAATGTTAAAGGAAGTAGACACAAGTCCCTGTAACAAACTTCTCTACAAAAGAATTTTAAAAACTCATATACGACTAAAAAAATATTAACAAGTGTAGAAATAAATAAAAGTGATTCAGAATCATTGTAGATATTCTGATATTTTAAGTTTGACCATTTATCAAAAAGGTACCAGTACCATAGTTGGGGGAAATTAATTGTACTTACCTCTTTCATTTACAGAGTTTGTACTTGCTCGGTTACCTTTTGTATTTATTGCTGGTAGTGTCGTCATACTTATGTATTTTCAGTGTCAGATTATGGTGGCCTACGGTATAATCATGTAATAGCGTTATTAAAAGTAAGAAATCAGGGTTAAGGAATACCAGTACTTTACCAATACTTAATTTTTTAATAATTAAATTACGTAATTTAAGTATCTCTTGGTAATACATAGGATAGTTTTTTAAAAAAAGTACCCTACCTATTAGTGGTGAGCAGTGGTAAAAGATATGAAATTTATACACAAACACAAGTCACAAGTGGGCAAACATCATGCATTAGATTATTAATAAAACGACAAAATAAAGCGTGTAAACAGTCTTTGTAAAGTTGCATATCAATCAGATTTATAAAGGTCAAAAATTCTATAGAAAGGGTTTAAAACCAACAAAGTGTTCGCGAACATACTGGAGCATAATTGTTGCCATGACAATTTTTTTACCGCTGTAAGCAGTAGTAAGCTTAGTTAGGATAGGTCATAAGCTATTTGTGTAAGGGATGGGCTATTTCTTCCAGTTTCTTACCATCAACCCTTCATAAAACCAGTTTCTTACCATCAACTCTTCATAAAACCAGTTTCTTACCATCAACCCTTCATAAAACCAGTTTCTTACCATAAACCCTTCAAAAAAGTCACGCAATAACTCATAAATATTTTCGGCGGCACGTTTACAATATAAACGGTTTTATATATTCAATAAAAAGATTATTCAACTCTACAACAGTTACTGAAAAAATAAAATTGGTATAAGGTTGTATCACATTGTATTATATTCCTATATTTGTGTATATAACAGTAATGCATTTAGTCAGTATGGGCGCACAATAATGTACAACTTTCATGTATCGACGACGGCAGGTGACTGACAGATTGATGAAATGTCATTGGTTGTAGGTTTGTGTCTGAGGAAAGACACTTCGGCCAAGGGGAGTTTCAAGAATATTCAACACACTGCAATAGTTTTGGTTACCCAGGGATTATTTCGAGATATATTCTGAATGACCGGTGTAATAAAACCGTTTTGCGTATTCGCGAGGTTATTCTGACTATTGCCTGTAAAATATTTTTTCGTGTTCTTCCATTTAGTGGAATTAAACATAAAGATCAAAAACTTTAGTTCTGCCATTGCAACCTATCCAATAAAGAACCTACAACCGCTAGAATGCAGTAGAAAGGTATAAATGTTGCAAGTGTTTTGGTATGTGTGATTGACTTGTTTCAAGGCCTGTCGAAAGATGTCTTATTTTGAAACGGTTCGTTTCATTCAATTTAATCCATTGGCATGCGCTCAGCCTAAACGGCAAACGAATTTTTTGCCAACTATTTTCGGTCCAGAATAGACAGCATATAAATTGTGTATTGGTTGTTTTACTCGACATTCGTCACACCCGACAAAGAGTGCTGTATTTCACTGATTGAATGTTTTACCTGTTCATAAAACCTTATTCATGGAACTATTAATGAAAAACCCCCGTATATTTAGGTCTAGCTATAGGCTACGACCACAATAGCCTATAAACCGATGATAATTCTCAGTGTTATAAATAGGCGGCCGCATATAAAATACCACGTTCGGTGCAAACCAGTTTGTTTACAAGAAGCATCCTATAGGTAACCCAACAAGGCACGTAGTCATTTTGGAAATTGTCAAGGCGGGGTCAAAATTTTGGCCGCAAATTTGTATGGTATAAAAACTGTGGCAAGCGCGGCGACGCTTATAGGATGACAGACGTCCGGGCCTGCAAAAGGCAGTCTGCGGAAGAAAAATAAGCTGTTGGTATCGGATGTATTTTCTGCTTTGTCAGTAATTATATTTTCCGGTGTAAATTGTTACTAAATTGTGGTGGTTAGACATTAGGCAACATAGCGTCGTGATTCACTGAATGGGATATATTACATGATTACTCATTGTAGTATCAGGGGTTAAATATGAGTTCGTGTGCATCTAGATTGTCCCAAACACGAAGTTATGTGACTGGCATAACTTTCCTTGAAATAAATCCGCATAAACCAAAATAAACGAAGAGGTTAGATTACGCTGCCATGGGCTTCTCCATACAACTTACACTCGCTCGACATTGATACATTTTTGGCAAATGGTTTGTTACCACTGACGGTGTAACGGGAACCCAGTGGGTGTATCAGGATTTTAAGGCTATGTCGTAGTTGCTAAAACACACAGCATTTGAACCTCGCCCAAAACTCGATTAAGTCATGCACGGGGAGCTACGTAAAAAATGTAGACACATGCTTTATGTGGTTTAGCGTTATACTAGCGTATTAGAGTCAGCTATTTTTGACTGCGCGTATTTTCCTTATAAGTGTATCGGTTCGTCCTAGGGCAGGATGCGTTTGTGCCGCTTTGTTCTTTACGGTCGCATTGGCTAAGCTACTTTGCAGTTGGCAGCCAACCAAAAGGGTAAAAATTAAAAGTCCTAACCACTGCTTAAGACTTCTACTTTCCCCGCCCGCTAATTGAGAGACAGCCGAATTTTTCATGTTTGCGTAGACGTGTGACGTCACGGCGTCAATAGAAGAAAGAACAGAAGAGACGACCGATTGGGATTTATTCAAGTTTAGACGATCCGAGGACAAGCATCTGATCAGTGTGTTTGTTTAAGTTGTCGTTAGGAGAGTGTACACAGCAGGCCATGATCAAATGGTACAATGCGTATTGTTGTAGTTGCGGTCCTTGTGACACAACAAAGGCCGCTTAACAGACATTCTCGCCTACGTCAGCAAGGTAGTGAGGAAAATCACCTGTGAGATGCTCAAAACGATATAGCTTTAGCGAGTAAACAAACACAAAAGGAATAGTCCGTTACATTTTGGTTTCTACAATTCAACATCGACGTTTGCCAGGTGATATTGTAACCCGCGCTCGCTATGTGTGTAGTGTTTACACAAGAGCGCGTTTGCGTACTTTCGGCTCATGCTTTATGGGCTCGTAGTGTACAAATCAAAATCGGAATTCCGCTTATTAAATCCTTTATAATTCTGTTTAACGCAAATTTACCAAATTCCCTAATTCCGGGTTAACTAGACCGTCGTTAATCCCACTAAGTAGGCGGAATAGACAGTCCGTTTGTGAAAAGCCGGTTACTGTTACTTTTGACGCTATAACATAAAAATGCCAGGAAACAAGCTGCGTTTGTTCTGTTGCACGAAAATTGCACAATTTCTTTGTATGGAGGGAGATAGTAGTGGTAGATTATTCGCGCTAATGCTTTAACCGCGAGCGTCTGACAATAGAGCTTTCTTTAGTTAGCAGTTCACCGGCAGAAGAGCCCCAAGTTCATACACAAACTCGCGGTGTTGGGCTGTCAGGCGCGCTCGAAATACGTGGGTCTCGATGTGTAGTTTCTAATAACCCTCTTCTGTCGCAGCAATTAAGACTTTGCCCTGAAGGCGTAAGAATGAAGCTGATGATAGCATCGGGAAATGAAAAGTTTATAACATGCCGAGACGCCTTCGTCGTGATATGGTGCTGATTGGGATAAAGTGGGCCTACCTTTATTACATCACAACAGCGTTAATGGCGACACTTTGCATTGATCTCTCATGCCTCTGTAACGCGCAAAGGACGGGAACAGGTAAGGCGCTCTTATTTGCATAAAATAATCACCCACTTGCATCCGCGAATGTACGTATATTGCTCTCGACCAGCAGCGTTTTTCGAATGCAACTCACTCGTAGGAATGCGACCGTGGTTGCCCGTATACTCAGCGACGAATAATGTAAACAAAATTTGTTTCTGCGAGTTTTGATGGCAATCTCATTGGAGTCCAAGCACCTCTTAAGAAGGGAGCGGTCCAATCGTTAAGGGTGCATGGTGGAACGTTACTTGTTATACCTCCAGGTCAATGTTCACTTCTGTCAAAAAAAGTGTATCTGCCCTTCGTATCTTTTTATGCCTTAGCCCCGAGCTTAATGCAGCCCTGTTTGTCATGCTGCACGACGATGACGTCAGCAAAGTGCCGTTGTGGCCAGTGGTAAAGGCAACTTCGATTATATCCGTTAATAGATTGGCGGTTTTGGCGGTTTTAGCCTCATCGATTATCTCCAGATAAAATAATGGACAGCAGGACCACGACGGGAGCGTAATGAGCACTGCTTGTACGCCAAACTCAATTAAATTGTCTCCGCCGTCCGCTAATGCTGGATTTCCCTGAGATTCTGTCTGTATGCGTCATGACGTAAATACTAGCCATGTGTTTCGACGAGCAGTACCTCCCCACATTTTAGGCCGGGATTAATTATTCAGCGGCCAAAAATAGATCGTCGATTACGACTGGGATTGCGCAAGATGCATTACCTGATATAACGGGGTATAGGAAGGTTAAGTTATTCAGATTTGGTACGATAGGGGCACGTTTTAGGAGAATCACATCCGCAAATCTTGAACCACAAGAATCTTTGTAAACCTGCCCAAGAAAAGTGGAGGCAAAAAGCAAAACACAACGTGGCGCGTCAAGAAGGAATGAATTTATTGCATCTTGTTGGAAGCCGCAGTGTAAACGCTCGCATGGGCGAGTTGGAGTATTTCTCCCGTTTTACTGTATAGCCAACAACACACAGTATCGGAGTTTGTTTCCATAACCTGATGCGCAGGTAAGTTCGGATGACACGACGAGAGGGAGGGCGCAATGAAATGATATTTCGAGGCGTCGCTCGGACGAGAAATGTCACTTTTGGCATCGAACCCAAGCAGGTTAAAATCGAAACCTTTCCCAAGGTGGGGCAACTTCAAAGTTTTTCTCGAGCGGATCGTGGGTCGCGACATAACAAAGCGATATAGAGATTCACAACTGTGACGTCATAGGAATGTTTGTCCTTGATGCAGGTGACTATATGATGAAAGCAGAGCACGATACGCCAAATTGAAATCGAAAGTGTGGTACGGAAACCTCTTAAGATTTCGTGTTGTTACAACTTGTCCTGCGATCCTTTGTTGAGCTGTCTGCCTCTGAATCGCGACATTCTGTAGGAAGTCCGTTCCAAAGCGAGTCGTCTTTTGTGCGGAGTTTATTTTAGGCCAGAGCAGCGGCGAGCGAGATATTGTTTAGATCTGCTGGTCGGGATCGGTTTCATGAGCGTTGCCTATCGAGATATGGTCTTATCACAAAAGAAATAAATATATATAGCGGTGCATGCTGCTGGTACTCGTCGTCACCGTTTGTATCGACTTTTGGCACGACGTCGCATTTTTTACAATTGACTCAAAACCGCCAAGATTTGTTAACTTGCGTTGAAATACTGACATCAGGTGCCGCGATTGGTCGGTAGCTTTGATATCGGTTTGTGTTGCTCTGAAAAACTCTTTAAGCCTCATTATTTGTAAGCTTAGACCAGCGGAGGAATCTTCGAACCTATTAGGTCGCTAAATTATAGGGCTGCTGGTTCAGGGTTCCGTTTTGCTTGTTTAATTAAGCCATGTCGATTCTAATGTTCCTAAGTAAATATACCATGTTGGGTGGCCAATGTGTAATTAGCATAAAACAAATGTCAACTTTAGCCTCTCAGTTACAAAATGCACATTTGCGCCTTTGATTTGCTACCCGCACCCGTATAGATTGTTCCTGGGTCGAATCGAAGGTACAATGCAGCCAAACAACCGCATTTTCCGGGCTGAGAGGTTTGAAGCGCTTGAAAGTGTCTGAAATATGCCCAGTTTGGGGTCTAGCGGTTTTTAAGAACACGTTCTTTCTGGCATGCACCATGTTTACCAAGCTCTTTGCTTCCACGGGTTGTAAGTGAAGCAAAATTGCCGGCTGACCCGCTGAGTGATGTTTTTTAAAAGATTTTACTAAATAATCCTATCGGAATGCCTGTTCAACTTGGAGATAGAGGGATCACTTATGACCGACTCACCCTTAATTGGGGGAGAACGGGTGCGGACTTGGGGCTAATCCGTCGAGCTTGCCTCTATCGCCATCTTAAACTTATGACCAGTCAAACATGTTCTTGCTTATTGTTTAAGTTGTATTGGCAAGCTTTATACCAACTACTGAAAGGTATAATCGCTTTACTCGTGCCGCACATAGGGATTATCCCGCTACCCACAAACGTCCGATGTTACGCGGGTTGAACTGGTGACTCGCACTCCGTATTTGCACTTGAGGCATACATCCTGATATCTCATTGCTGTTTGCACTTCAACTTAAGCGAATCTGCACGTGCTATCACGTTTGATACAAGGGTGTTTCAACTAACGATGTGTTAACCCAATGTAGATTTTGTAATTAACATAATTTTGTGCTGGTGAAATATTTTTGCCATTCTTTTTAAATGATATCTTTAAATTCTTGTAAATAAATGAATTCTTATTGGGGAGCACTGATTGACGATCAATCGAAAGCGAAAGGGGAAATCTAATCTCTTACCAAGTTCCCATGACTGTTGGAAAATTATCCTTTTAGGAAAACGAGAGCATATACTAGCGGAAGTCGATTGTTTCGTTATTGTGATGTCATGGGCCGTCGACGCGGAACGCGGTGAAAGGACGCGAGAAGTTGACGGTTAATGAACCGACCGCCAGAAAATCATTAACGCCCGGAAAAATCCCACATCTTAAAAGAACAAGTAGGTCGGCCGTACAGCGCGTTAATTATGCCTCTCGCCGCGCTAATGCATTATTCAGTCGGTATTGATTTTGCTACGGTGAAAAATCATGGTAATTCCGGCGTGCGTTTGTCAACGGCCTCCTTCTGCGTCTGTAATTTCATCCGATAATGACGACCGAGTATTTCCAGCAGCTCGCGCCACCTAACTTGTTCTGTGATCTCACAAACTGCAGAATGACGGATATTATGACCGATCGCTCTGCAGTCGTCGCCGTGCGAGTTTACGGCGACGTGACGTCACCAACACTATTGTTCTACATACACCTGTCCCACATGGTATCGCTATCGCCGCTGCTCTTTGATGTCGCGAAGCACGCAGATAACTTAATGGAACAGCAACACGACAAAGCGTTTTAACCGACACAATAAAGCAGAATTTATCTCAATGTTGTAGATGGGATGCCAACGTAGCGTCGAGCGATTGTTTAGCTTCATTTTGCTGCTAAACTACTTCAGCGTGAGCTTCCCGAATCGGCATTCCGCACAAAGATACCTTCGTTCAAGACCAACTATTGTAGGCTCAATGTATTACAGGAGATTTCAAGGTCCTTATTTCATCCCAACTACCTTTATTTTTTGCAAAGCTTGAACACGTTTTTTCAAACACAGGATTCGTTAAAATACCAAAACTGACGTGTGTATTGTGCTTTTATAGATCAAAGGAAACTCAGTCTTCTTTACATAGCTTTAACCGATTAAAGAACTTGAAACACCGGGCTCCTTTATTATGTACATGTTTAGAAATGTTGTCAGGTTTAACCGGTTTTTCTTAATTTCATCGAAAATGTTAATATAGTAGAAACGAATTTCAGATGAACAGGATAAACGTTACGCAGTAAATCCGGTTTTTATGGACAGTCTTAATATGTTTGGTATAAATATGAATTCGTATAGTCATTTTTCAGATAAATCTTTGTTTTCCATTTTTTATTTATAATGTATATCGGATTTAAATTGCACGACATTTAATCCTTTTATTCTTAGTACGGCTTTGACAAACAATGTATCGTAATAACAATTTAAAAAGATAAAAAATAATTATATTTAATTTATTGTATTTATTATTGATGTGAAGGTGTGTCTGATTTATGTAGGCGATAATAAGTGAAGTGTCGAAGCTTTTAATAATACGAAACTGTGCAACAATAAAATAAAAATATTTCCAGAAAACGCAAATTTAAATCCGAAACTTTTTACAGACATCATCATCAGTCCGTGTGGCCATGGCTGCCAAACGTGCAGCCCCTCTTCAAACCAATGCATCCAATGCTTACCCAGATGGTTCATGCTGCTAAATAGGACGAGATCAAGCATGCCCGGACGATGCGTCTCAACCTGTCCAAGTGGATTCTACAAAAGAAGATCAAATATTTCATTGAACATGTGTTTAAGTGAGTGATTTTCCCGGTAAAATAGCTTGTGGAATGTTGAAGAGCATAGACGTTAAAGCGCTCTTTTGGTGGGTGAATTCGACCCCAAAAAACCTCGCGTTTGCTCGCATCCTTGGACAATGCAATTAACGTAAATTGTTCCAAACCAGCGGAACCTAATGAGACGAGCAATACAGCCATGCATCAAATTCCAAAAGCGATGCCAAAAGTCTTTAGCAACTCAATCTGCTTGCTTGCAGTTATTCTGGCAATTAACGATTCTTTCTGAATCTATGTAGCAGCTGTTTCGTACTTTCGTACTTTTTTTGTACTGTAGGGGGGGGGGGTGTGAACCGCCGATACTTTAATTTATGTTCTTACTACAAATTTTAAGAGTCATAAAAATATTTCAGAGTCATATGCTATAGTGTTTTAACTAATCCTTGCGAAAGATAGTACGTATTGAGAGACACGATTGCTTTGATGTGGTTCATATAAAATTTTGAGGTTTGCGTATATTGAAATGTGATGTACAGGTTTAGTTTATCACAACAAATCAGAGTTCATACTCCTAACGAGACACGTGACTTCATTAGGCAGAAGGCAAATTAGGTTACGGTCTAATGGGCATAACGTATCTGGCATGCATTTAAAACGGATGATACTTCTGCGGGAATTCTAAACTTTTGATAACCAGACTAACGACCCCTTCCTTCGTAATTACTCTGGAAATGCTTGAGACCCATAACAGTTTCCGAAACCAAATATGGCAGCGCTTGACAAATTAACGTCACTTATCTTGATCTGGCTGGATTAAGGGGATCATTAGAATCACACGAGGCTTGATGACGTCGCAGAAAGCGTATGCGCGTCACACTATCAATCCACAATCTGGAAAGACAGCGGTAAAGGACCTCAAAGCACGCGCACGGGGGTGATCTATTTCGAATCAATTTCATGCTATTAGTCTTAGATTTCGTTGGAAACATGCTGCTTAACACTCGGAACGAGTACATATCACCACGCCTTACTCGACCGGAACAAGCATACCGACCGCTCATTTCCAGGGATTCGTCGAACTGCTCACGACTTTTTGACGAACGTTTCCGCTAAGTGATCACAGCACGGCGCCAACAATCAGACCCGCTTTCGAGGGCTTTTTGTTTTCCTTCCATCGTAAAAAAGTAACTTGAATCTAATGATGACGTTTTACCCCACCCCCTACCAACCATACATGAAAGCACCCACCTAACCCGCCGCTATTGTTCTAGACGCAAAATATTTACAGCGGGAATGACTCGCACGCCTTGCAAACAATTAACGTCGGGAAAATAAAATAGAGATCCCATAAATCAACCTTTCCGCGACGAGTGGAAAGCACGAGCCGTGATTGAAACTATATGCGCACGACTTTCTCAGGGCTTTCTAAACTTGAGGCCCCATTACTTAAATACACAAGCACAAAGTGGTTACCATCCTCTCGATTTCGGTTATCATTACATTCCGGGTGTCTAAGCTCGACATGCAAAACACGATTACTCTTGTTTTATGACGTCAGGGTTACCTCGGCGACAGCATCTCAAATACTTAAAAGCTTAATTTTTGCGTTGTTGCCTAGAAACTTCAAAAACACTGAGGAATTAGAGACAAAATACACCTAATTACACAACAAACTTAAAACACCCAAGTGTTTAATTGTTGTTAATTTAATATAATTTTTGGAAGGTACGCCCTTATACGAACATAAGTTGACGTGTAAAAGATCATAGGCATCTTTTAAAAATAGAGGTTACCTTGTTTGCTGGCATGATTTCACGCGGGTACAATACACAACGCGAACTACTAACTACCAAGTCTGCCACCGCATGAAAGCCTCATTCAATTAGCATGCAGTTTACCATAAAAACCGTACTAAAAATAGAAAACGCATATTTCGAGTAGATGACCACCGAGTCTTATTTTAAAAATGCCAATTTTAAAACAATTCACACTTTTTGTTTTTTTCTTAAAATAACGGATAATAGTGCCAGTGACGTTTATCAAAGCAGTTCTGTCAAACTGCGTTCTAAAATTATCCAAGAATTGATTGAGGTCTCTATTTCTAGAATAGTTTGTTTCGAGAGTTTATAAAGTCACTTGGATTAAACCTTGTAACCATGATACTTATGTCATCTTATTCATGTATAATACTAGTAAACTATTGTTTAAGAACTAAACCAGTGAGCCAGCCAAATTATACGCGATTATGATAAGCAGATTACGGCTGCGAAAACCCGAAAACACGATGGATCCTTTAACTATGGTTTAATAGCTCTAAGTATGCCCTGAAACGTATTTTGAAAAACTTAAGCACTTTTTGGCACATGAAAAGCAAATAAAAACAAATTGCCAGTGCGCTTATCGTTAAACCGAGGTGAATGGATTAGTTGGTTACTGTAGTTCCCGTAATTTGTTTCTAACGTTCTTTTGATGATAACTTGTTATGACTTAAATAGAGATATGTTGTCAATCTCGAAACAACAACATACTATACACCATTGTTCTGTCAGAGTTTTATCACTTACTGCATTTTCACCATGTCAGAACTTAGCTCAGTGCTGACAGTTTGGTTTTTTAATTCCAGGATGTCCGCTGAACTGCTCAAGATGTTCATCCAAACACTGTACACGCTGTATGGCTGGTACGTCCTTGTACAGGGATAAATGCGTCGTGACGTGTCCTGATGGGTTACACAATGCGAATGGCAGATGCAGAAGAGGTATAATCAAAGTCGAAGCTTCTAATACTCAATGTTTCAAGTATAATTTTGTTTCAATGTTTCAAGTATAAAGTCCTTTTGAGTTAAAATGGTGTATATAGATGGGGAAAAAACGATACTTTATCATAAGCAACTTATCCAACACTTGACGTATTTTGTAGTGGTCCACTGCAAAGTGAGCGGTTGGTCACGACATTCAAGATGTCAAGTGAGGAGCGGTGAAAGGCGGACTTGTGCTCATGGAAGAGTGGGATTCCGAATAAGCAGGCGACGAATTCTTCAACGACCATCAAATGCCGGCAAGCAGTGCCCACCAACATTTAGAAGAAAAAGATGTTGCAAAAAGGAACCTGCACGTAAGTGTTAAAAGCACATTAAACATTAAGGGATCTTGGTGCTTAACATAAATTAATATATTTAATTCAAAACTGGGGGCTGTTAGATGCAAGCAAAAAGTAACGATATAATGTTGGTATGATGTCGATACACACTTACAGTTGACTAATAACTGCACTTTATTGATTTTTCCTGTTTAAAGGCAAGATTAAATTCTTTTTGGTCTCGCTCACAGATATAATCAATCTATGGTCTGATCTTTTGAAAACGCGAGAGGCACAACAACTGCGTGTCACTAAGCAGTAATTATATTTTGCTCCCAATATCACATAAACTGAACAAGCTAGTTTTTTGCAAGATTCTAAGGATCAAAAGTTATTACATTAGCCTAGGAGGGCTGGTCTAAAACATGAATGAACACAGTTTCTTGCTTGTTTACAGAACGTCGGCATCGGAATTCCAGGAAAGGTCGAAAGAAATGCCGCCGAAGAAACCGGAACGATACTAAGATCCACTCAAAAAGGCTGCACTGCCGAAAAACAAGTGCCAATCGTTCATACTCTTCTTCTAGAAATATGGCACCCACGTCAATTTCTTTCGATTCAGCTAACACGTAAAAGCTGGTATTTTTTATTCTTGAAAATTTACATTATTTTATTATTGTTATTGCTTTTCAATGATTACGTGAGCGTTATACAGTATATTGTTATCACTTTTCCCCAATATTTTTATTTCCGTTCTCCGATGAATTTGTTTGTATACGGCCTATTTTAACTGCTCTCAACCAAGCCACATCGGCCTAGCAGTGTTACCGTCGATTCCACCAAGTTCACGCTCCAACATAGCCTGCCAATGCAAATTCCGAGCCGAGATTAACTCGCCGGACAGCACTAACCTCTAAGTGCTGATTATCTTCAAGTCGGAATCTCTGTCTCTGCGAGGCGAGGCCAGGACACTTTCCTTCAAATACAAATTTTTACGCTGGTCTCAATGTACGTTTGGGTTGGAGGGAAATTCTCCGCACTTATTCTCAGCATCTCATCACTGCCCCCGATGTCACTGCACTCAGAAGTGCGGCTGTGTACTGTATGCGTCTTCTTCGAAATAAAATTTGTTTGTTTTTCTACCTCAGTCCTAGAAACACGTGGAGCGACACGACCTGCGCCATTTAGTCGACGACCCGCTGTCTACAGCAGGGATTAAGCGACCTCAAACGACAAACTAAAGCGAGTTTAAGTAGTTTTAAAAAGAGGATTTACATTAGTGGTCTCGTTAATATGTAAATTAATATTCAGCACACAAAGTCACAAGCTGGTAAAATGTTACTGTTAGGTGAACTATAACTTTATTTAGGTATTTAAGAAATTAGCATTTTAAAAGGCCTATTTATAAAATCAGCCGGGAAGTCCCTTTTTTCTTTGCCATGAAAACCTTCTACTGGCTTATTACACAAGTTTTTTGAAGGTGTCGTTATAATGAATATTAATCGGCTTTCTATAGTACACATAAGAGTTAAAGTCAGCTCAGGAATTACTCCTAGTTTACAGTAAACACGGTAATGAAGTAGAGGCCTGTGATCCTTATGAGCCTGTTCTGAGCCAGGCAAAATTCAGAGCATTTTTAAAGGCATTTTCGACATAACCATTTGCAAACGTTCCAACCTGTTTGGATTTATTTTCTTTTGTGGGACTGGAAATCAATGCTGAAGAATAACATTATCAATAAAACTTGATTGCAATAACAAAAATACCATTTATATGTTTTAACCTTTCATGAATGGAATTCTTTCAGTCGGCCCATACTTTAGTTATAAAGTTTTACTTTGTAACGATACAATAATTGTCCCCTAAACTGGCATTAAAATAAATTTTGGTTTATTATCACATTATATGAGGCTAACAATTTTGACCCACAAACTGTTTAGTAAAATAATAAAGATTACACAGCGAACACAGTCGCCCATTTGCCTTGTGGTAAAATTCACCTGCGTTGTGTCATGTGAAACCACCAACTAATTAATCCTGCAATTAATCCGTTTGTGGCGAAAGTGACTGACGTTGAAACCCGTTATGATCATACACTTGTCCTTAGCCTATCCCAAACTTTGTCCTTGATTTGTTTTCTCAGCTTAACGCCAGCCGTAAACTTTAATAAATAAGCCCACAACAACAGTGACTTTTTTGATTATATGCAAACAAAGTTGTCACAAAACAAGAAAAAGCAGAAAAGTAAGTGCCTTTATCAGATTTTGCTGTTACTAAGTTGTTGTCTATTCATAACACGAAAGCTTCTATAATCTATACCATGAAAGTAAAGCCAAGGTGATTGCATAAAGTAAATACTTTTGCCTTTTATGTCTTAACTTCCTATTTCGAAAATGTCGAGACCTCGGCACTTGGTCCACTTTTAAATGACATGCGTAATGTGCGTCTTTCGAGGTCACCATTCGGTCACACAATTACCAAGTACTACTTATTGTGATAGGCAATTTAACTCTGGAAATATATCAATAGCGACACCTACCGAACAAAAACAACTTTTACTATCTCCACTCTAATTATGGGTCCCATTTGAAAAAAAATGTATCTTTTTTTTTCTTCGTCAAACGCTTGTCAAACATGGCATGGCGCACAGATATCTACCAGCAAAAATAATGAAAGCGTAATGAAACTTTGTTATTTGTTAGACAACATGGTCTAGATATGCAGAAACCAAAATTTAGCTGCTAAATTTAGGGGAATTCCCCGGGGATGTTAAAAACCAAAACAGTATTTTTTTTCTAATAAAATTTATTCCTAAAATGACAGAATTAGAACTTTAAGAATTGTTAGATAACATGACCAAGATATGTAAAAACAGAAATTTATGTACTAAACCCAGAGGAATTCACCGAAGACATGAAAAAAAAATGAGCTGTTTTGGAATTTAGCTTCATTTCACTACAACGCTTGACATACGGATTTAATTTAAAACATTTGTGTTGAAATCTTGGTAAATCTAACACGATTATTCTTTTTTTTTAACTACACATGGAAAATAAGTTTGGTTTGATAACTATGGGACCCATGCGTCTATGCTTGCAGAAACAAAACTATGTAACTACGGTTAAAACTTTCTGGAATGTTGGATAACATGGACCTGACGTGCACATTTCTAACAATAACATACATTGTGTAATGAACATGGATAACAAGATCGGATTGTTACCTCAGGGACCATGCGTTAATCTTTGCAGAAACAAACTACATACTCGGTGTACAAAGTGTGGCTAGGGACCCTGCTCGTATGAATATATAGTATACAAAATGCGTTTTTTTAAATAGTGGTATTTAGACACGTGGTTATTTACATCAGGGGCGGTGAGTTGCGGGGTTGTCAGGCAACGGGTTTGTCAGGCAAAATTTGTATCCCAAGCGACTTAGCGCCATAATGCTATTTTATTAGGGTTTTAGCCTTGTGGGCCATGAGTAAAAAAAGAAGGTTGAAAACCCCTGCCTTACGCTAATGCGGTGTCCTTCTTTATTAATGTTGCGGAAACCTTCACCATTACCTAAGGTTATGCAACAATGTCCCTTTGTTTCTGGTTAATATATGTAACATCTGTGAAGCCTAATCTATTTTTGAACTAATGTTTTTAAAATGTCTATGTTGACCATTGTGAGGTCATTTTCCGTAATAATGATATAGTTTTATAATTCCGTGAACCTCGTGGTTTTCTTTTCTTTTTGTACTGATGCTTGGAATGATACCACGTATATTTGGCATACTGAATTTACAGACCTACGGAAAAACTGTTGGTAAGCTGATTATTTTTTAATAATTGTTATATGTATATTTATGTAAAATATTGTAATAGAAAACCGCTCAACGCATAACATCGGATCCAGTCAATAAAGAAACCACCCATCAACCATGGTGAGATTTGAAGTGTGCGATTCAGCGCGTTTAAACTGTTCTAAAAGGACTCGGATGTAAGTAGGTCGCACCAGAAAGAGGCCTTACAATATTAAAATTCGTTTTAATGAATTTTAAAGTTGCAGTAGTTAACAGAAATGTCGAAACGCAAAAGGCAATCGTCAATTTTTCCCTTTTTTGCCTACCTTTAGCTTTAGATTCATTGAAACCGCCAAAAAAACGATTCCGTGCTTGGAGATGTATTTGATCAATCGCGTAATGTAAGCCTCATCGTAAACTCCTGGAGAAAATTCCAATCATCATGATAGATATTACATCCTTGATTGAGATACGATAGTGTTTGGAATAAGGCTTGGTGCGAGGTCTGAAAATGGGGTCTGGAAACGGGCAACCCACGTTTAGCCACAAAATCAATTCTGGAAAGTTGTGAGAACGTTTGTTTAACTGGATATTGCGATAGGCGCAAGGGTAAGCAGGCCTCTGGTACACATGCTGCTAGTGGTCTAAATAAGGATTGCATAGAATCTAAAATAAGGAACAGCACTGAGGAGGTAAATTTAATTAGTCGTGTAAACCGCCATGTTATCGAGAAACAAAATCTTAATTACAAAGCATTGGTCACTATATTTGATGCTGTCCTATATCTCGCAAAACAAGAAATGGCTCTCATATGTGACACTTTTGCAAAGTCCAAATATATATGCAACTATAAAATTGTTGTCCGATCACGCTCCCCATATAGAGAAGTGGATGAATCGAGAAGAAAAATATAAATTCATGAATCAAGAAATTCAAGAGGAAATTCTCAAAATGTGCGCACATGCGATCTTGCGCCAACTTGTGACAGAAATTAGTGGAGCAAAAATATTCAGATTAAATTGAAACTTCGAATATCACAAGAAAAAAAAACATGTTTCTAATTGCATTGGATATGTAAATTCTAGTTATTTGACACAGGAAGTATTTTTGGAATTGTATGAAGTGGAGAACACTTTTGCTGATTCTCTTTTTTAAACGATCAAGGCTGCCGAAGTGGTTAATTTCATTAAAAAACATTATCAAACTAAATTTAGTAAATATTTTATAGATTTTGCGTTGTTTGTGTGGCTTTCATCTACATTTTGTGACAACTTCTCGCCTTTTTTGCCTCTGTCGTTTTTAATATTGTCGGCGTCTTCTTTTCTTGCACCAAAAATAAAACTCCATCTAAAGAATCGTTGGCACGTTCAGCATAGCGCAATTGACAGTTCAAATTGTTGAATCGGTATCTGCCTTACATCGGCCCTCCTAATGTTGAAATCCCGTATTATATTAGGCGACGTTGACAACAGACCACGCACGCATGTGACACACACACACACAATTGACTATCTAAACGTCACAATCAAAATGTGTGTTTTGATCACGTGAGTTAATACGCCCGCTGTTCGTTTAATTAAACCACGCAGTGCAGTAAGGAAGCTTCCTTCCCACTATGAGGAAAACTAAAAAGAAGAGGAAAGATAGAAAGAAACACAAACAAGGAGGAAATTACTTACAAAAAATAAAGGCGATAGAGTTGGTGTTAGAACTGGGGTTGGAGTTTAGGTTAGTTCTGGGGTTGAGATTAGGGTTTAGGGCAGGGTTAGAACTAGTTTGAGCATAAAGTTTTTTCTTTCCCTCCTCTTAGTGTTGCCTGGCTGCGTGTGCTTCTACACCCATTCTTATTTATACGAGATTACTGGTAGGAGTTAATTATGTAACGAAACCACACAACAGTGGTATTTACGTCGAGTTTATAAATTAGGTAAAATTTATGATTTGCACTAGTTTCAAGAGGAGTCTAAAAATTACAGAAGATATAGTTAAATAGGTAACCGGTACTTAAATTTAAATGTAAATTAAGTAAAAGAGAGGACTGATTAACCAACTGCTTATGTGTGGTAGTTAATGAACAAAAAACAGCTAATAAATTAACATGCAGATTAAGTTTTCGAATAGGAAAACGGTATCCGATTCCACATGAAATAAAGATTACAAAGGACAATAACTAACTTGATTTTGGTAAGCGGTAGTGCTATACCGTTGCAAAGAATTAAACAGAACACCCCGGCACTGAAAAAGTCATTACCACTAAAAATAGAACAAGATATCTCTAAGCGAAGTCTTATTAGTAGTGCCGATAAGCGTAATCACAAAATAATAAAAGCATGAAACTTTTAGTATGTGTTCTTGACACAGTCATCTTAAATTTAAGATGTGGAAACATGACCCAAATACAGCTAAGGTTTTTAGTGACATCATTTTCATAATCGGATTACTCCCAAAATTATTTTCTAAATTTTGCACATCCAGGTTATGTGAACTAGAATTTCAATTTGCATAAGTTAACAGTTAAACCAGCCTAAAACTATAGTAATTTAAACCGAATAATTATGTCAACCCATACGGTACCGAATGTTGACTAATGTTAGTGACTTCGACCAGACCAAATGGATCGATTTGTTATATGTGTTTTCAGAAGAATTAACGGCGGTATTACATAGTCGATATGGAGGGAATCTTGTGGGTAATCTTCCTAACTTGCACACGCTAAATAACAATTAAGGATATCCTGATAGGTTTCGTGAAGGCAAATTGTTCAAAGTAACACTTACCCAAGGTGGATTGCAACCATAGACACAACAAATGCCTTTGATTTATTAAAATCTTGCAACATAAAACTACTACAATGCTAATGTGTAATCGTGTAGCGGAAATTCCCGGGTCGTTACAAGTGTACTCGTTGACCATTTGCTGTAAAAAAAACAAAGTCGGTAAAATAAGACGGTGTCTATTTTAAAATGGAAACTAAAAGACTCCCAACATATCACGAAATTGGTTAATCCACAAAGTCGTCTTTTGGCTGAATAAAACATCTCTCGCCTTCATTCCGAGGAAGCAGACTATTACCTTAATCGGATCGACAAGGCAAACATTGTTAGATAATACGGTATATATATATATAATATGAAAAATACACAATTTTGATTTTAAATCCAACGGAATTACCTGGGGCAGTAAAAACCTTTTTTAGTAATCTAAAGAATTCAGTTTTTTCTAATATCGAGCTTGGCAAGAAGTTCCAATTTAGATCGGATGTGGTAGAATGTTATAAAGTAAATAAATAATCTTAAATAATTAAAAAAAAGTATCTAGAGAAACTAAACATTTAAGATTTGTTCCTTAACCAAGATTGTAAGAGACATGCATTTTTGTCCAAACAAAAACAATCTTTTGCAGTTGTAAAATTGATTTAAAGCTTTAAAAATTAATAAATAAAATATAAAAAACCAAAAACTTTGGGTGACAATTCAGGGTTTAACTCCCCAGTTTAGTAAAAAATAAAATCCGATTGTTTGATGAATTTAGCTTCTTTCCGGCATACCACTGAGACTTTAACACCGTAATACAAAGAAAAGAATTATTTAAATTAGACTATGACAGATCTAAAATAATATAAATTAGGTGTGCAGGAATAAATTTTTGGTAAAAATTCCTAAAAACATTTTCAATAACATAATCAAGAATTTATTAAAAGACGCCTTATATTAGTAATTTTTAGCGTCAATATTGTTTGTTAGTCGTTTTTCTTCCTTGAATCGGACAATATTTTCTCAAATTTAAAAATAAAATAGTATATGCAGATCTGTGTTATTATAAGTACGTATATGAAATACCTGTACAGCCGAAAGCAATACAAATCGAAAGAGAATTCTTTAAAATAGATATAAAAACCTCATATCCGTATTTACTCGACTTACAGTAAATCCCCCAAAAACACACCCGATTCAGTAATCAAACTCCTCTCTTTCATATACACACGAACAAGTAGTTTAAACTTGTGTTCTGTTAATATGAATAAGATGTGCAGCGTTCAATGTGTTATCCTTTATAGAAGAATAAGAAACTAGAATTTAAAAAGTCCTTTTTTCATTTTGTGCGTCGATTTTTTTTCTTGAATTTATGTAAAGGGTAATAAGGCTTAAAGCAGTTTAAAAATCAGGTTGATAGTTTCGGGCATGTTAGCTAAGATGGTCTTGGTGTGCATTTATTTGAATTGTGATAACTAACCCAACGCTTAACGAACTAACTAATATACGTAACGAGATGCTGACTCTTGAACAAGCTGCTGAGATATGTATTAGGCAGACGGCAGAGTTCCAGTGGCTACTCTTAAAGTAGGTGGTGTCCTATGAGTCGAAGGCCAACGCTTGCTTATTACACGGCTCGCCAAATAGTTAGGTATCCAAGTATCAAAACGCGGCCTACACTACCAACGATATCAAATAAAAATGGCGAGTTCAGCAGTTTTTAACCCGTGTGTAGGCAGAATATGTTAGCTAATGAAGTGTAGATGTTCGTTAATTTGACTTGTATATACTTCTTTAACTGAACATCGAAAGAAAGTATGGTGACTCTGGTACCAAATTTTTTTGTTTGCAGAACAAAACTTTGACAATCGGGTTAAAACTATCAGGAATGTCGGATAACATAGTCCAAGTCATGCACGAATCTGACATAAATATGTACTTATTACTAAACATGGTTATCAGATTAATTTTTTAACTCAAAGGAACAAAATACATACCCGGTTTATAAAATAGATCAAATATGGTTAGGGCCACAACCATAGAGCATACAAATTCAGTTGTACAAACACTGACAGTTAATCACGTGGTTGCCACTGTCTATTGATTTCACAGCTGATCGGCTTTCGTTTGTGTGTTTGTAGTTTGAACTTAATGGCAATTAGGCCTACAGTCTACCATTTAAACAAAGCCATTTGAATGAAGTATCGATTAGTATATATTTAGATTCGACGTGGCTATGATTTTGTACTTCAAGAAACGGCTTTCGACTTGTGTGTTGTTAATAGTGATTGTACTGCAGGTCATTATTATAGCAAATTTGGGGTAAGTTTGTATATGATGATCAATATACATAAAAATATAGATGATTTTGTTAGTTACCTAATAAACATTACGCCATAGTGTTATTTTGTCAAACAATAAACGATGCTTTTCAATATTGTGTATACCTTTGTTCTATACATGGAACAGTATTGGTTACTGTTGACGAATTAAAACTGTGGCGTATATCTTACGTCAGAGTACAACACGCCAAATAATGATATAAACATATTTTTGAAATTAAATTATTTTGGGTAAATGATAGTTAATATAGGTATATTGATGTCGCGTTGACTTCATGTTTAATATTGTCTATTCTATGACCTTATGTAAGTTGTTGTGTGGTATCCATTTTCGTTAAAACTCGACTCGTCTGGCCAAGTTGTTATACATAGGGTAAAGTAAACACAGTTTGTTTCTCAGCGGCCGTGACATTGTATACCCTTGCCAAAGAAAACCTGGAACAACTCAAGCGACCAATCGCTCGGAACCAACTAAGAACTTGCAACAAATAGGTGCTAAGTCAATTGTAACATTCCAGTAAAAAGTTTAAGAAAGAGCACCCAACTAATTTTATTCTATTTACAAAAATAAGTGCTAATAAACTTGCAATGTGTAGTTTTAAATCGGTATAGTTTTGAGTTGTCGGTAAATTTGTGATATCATTTTAGGGAAATTTGATACAAGTTTACGCGAAATATTCAAAAATACTAAAGAAATTGGATACCTTACTAATAGTTGGTTGAATGGTCTTCAGTCGAAAGAAAACTCGATTGCGCATATTAAGGAGTTTGCAGAGCTGTTTAACGAACAAAAGAAGTAAGTATATACATATATTATATATAGGTAACAACAAACGGTCTATATCACTTGAATACATGTATGTGTTCACTCACAATACATCATAAAATTAAATACGGGAATGGTGTCGTAAAGTGTATGTTCAAATATTAAAACACGATCACAACATGTGGTAGGAATGTAACAGTTTTCTTTCCGTGACAATACATGGTTTTGCCAATCTCGATTATTGCAGTCCCTAAAATTTTACTGACTCTGCTTGGATAACCAATCAGCAGTTAATCGCGTAAATGCGGCCCTGACTTTGCCGAAATTAAATTTAGCCTATTTAATTCGACTTTTTACATTGATATCTTTAAACATCCTTAAGGAAATAGCAAAGTAATAAATGAGAAAACTATACTTGAACCCAGTGAAATTAAATTAGCTTACCAAAAAACAAATAACCTAACAACTACATTTTATGTCGCACATTGTTGTATTTTTGGGAACCCGACTGGAAAAAAGTTTTATTAAGATTTTAATTTGTAGTTAAAGATGAAAGGAACTATTGAACAACAAATATTAAATAAAAACCAAGTTTTCGTATTCCAAATTACGATTAGGGTAGTTAGAGATATATGTAACAATTTCCGCACTCCATAGGGGTGGGTTTGGAATAAATATAAATTTCCGTATTTTTGTATTTCCATATATTTCCGTATTTTAAATACTGCTTCACGAATGTCAATGTTATTACCCCCACATCATTTTTACATTCAAGAAATAAATATGCATAATCAAATCAATCTGAAATGTTTACTTTCGTTTCCATTGCTTTCTAATCAGTTGACATAATACACTTCATGAGTAGACATCTAATACACCTTATCAGAACATTTCACTAAACAATTAGACGCCTTGTTGATTTTTGTGGCAACCAAGGGCATTCCAGAACCTTTCTCTTTAACCTTTTGTGTGGGCCAATAATAAGGCATCTGATTATTTTAAATTCAGCATCTAGTGATTTTCCTATCATTGATATATAGACGTACGATAGACTAATATATCTATAAAAAAATTACCTTGCTATACCCCATCTAAAATGTTTTGTTGTGGAATATCATTACTTTCTCTTTCAATTGATACGTAAAATAAATAAATCTCCCACCACGGGTATAAGTAACAAGGAGCATGTAATACAGACTATTGCTGGCAAGATTGAATGTTTTGCGATCGAAATCTTTTAAAAAACGAAATGAAGAATCACAGAAAATATTGGGTCAAATGCAAGATCTTATCGTTTCGGTCCAGGTAATAATGGGTTAAACAGTTTAACCAGCTAGTTTAACTTAAACTATATTATTTTTATTATAGAGAAGAATACACATTGCTATTTAGACTTGAGTTGTGGGATGTGCTTATGTGATTGTTGTGTATAGTCTTCATTAAAACCGGAAATCCGCATTTAACATTGTAAAACCGCCCACTTTGTTTTATTTACAAAATAAATTTCAGTGCAAACGATATACCTGTTGTAAAATAGTGCAAAATGCGCTTATTGTGAAGTAGTTTGCAAAAAAATACAAACACATTTACACAACTTGATGCTGAAAATAACTAAAGATGATATATCCAAATTACAATAAATTTACGAATTGAAACGAAAAACCTTTAATTAAACTTTAGTTATAGACTTGAAAAATATTAAAAAACAAAAACAAATAAAACTTTAATTTAACTAATTAACACTGTTTGGTTTAGAATCCGACAAAATGTGGCCAAATATTACGATGCGTGCTTCCGACAAGTGGGTTTGGTGCACAGATACACCACATCATTTATTGCTTCATGGCGGCATTTGCAATGAAGAGAGTGCTGGTTTTGGAAAACGAGGCAATGCTGAAAACGTACAACTTAAAGTTTGAATCTATTTTCAAACCTTTGAGCGAACGGTGCAAGGACGGAAATGCAAAATTGGTGATTTGGAATGGTGAATACACTCGGTCTGCAATTTAAAATGCTAATATAAAGTGTAGAGTATTTGGTACAACTTAAATACAACCTCCTTATTGCTCGCATTACAAAAGAAGTCGCTGATAATATGATTGCTAGAATCTACGTTTTAGTAGTTTTCATACTATTTTATCATTGCATCAACACCTCTTTGTATAAAGTTCATTTTTACCTAAACACACAACGTCATGTATGTTTTTCCAGGAAAATTGGATCAGCAAGATGAATTCGTTACCATGGATTTTAACAGCATAAGCAGAAATCCCCTTCGCCCATTTGAACCGCCGGTCGTGCCTACACAGTTAAAAGAAAAATTGCAGTCACTGATGGGCGAGCCGGGCGCCTGGTTTAGCGGTGTTTTTGTTAAGTACGTCATGCGTTTGCAACCAGAAATCGAGAAGAAGATTAGCAGCTTTCTAAATGAAATTACTTCGCCTGTAGTTGGGTAAGTAAAATGTCGACCTCCGAAGTACCACAGAGTAGTTGGCTATGTATTATGTGGGCGAGAATGCTTGGCATTTGAATTGCCTAAAGAGGGGAAATCGACAATAGAGTTGTCTGTCGATTGATCGTATGCACACACTATCGAAGCCCGTTTGCTGGAGAACATCACTGTCAAGTGCCAAAGCTATTGTGTTGTGTAGAGATATCACTTTTGATATTTTTGCTTTTGTACAACCCGTTTTTTCGTTTTTATAAAATTACGGTCTCACATGGCAATTGTAACCACGACTATATAAAACAGGTAATATGCTTTTACTCTTGGCAAGTTAGCCCTTCTTACGCTGTTTAGCGATTGTATTATCAGGGCGCTGTTTGATGAAGCTAAGTTTCCGGGTACCGCGTTAATACGTAATTAAACGCGGAACTGATTTTCTAGTAAGTGCCATTATTGTACGACAGAATACACATTCGGAGAACAGATAAGATAATTAACGAAGCACAGCGACACGAGGTTGACGAATATATGCGTCACGTGATAGAGTTTTATGACGTATGGAGCTTGGAGGGGAAGGGGAAGATTGCACAACGAAACGTGTACGTTGCGAGTGACGATGCCACAACATTAAATGAATTAAAATCAAGGTAGTTAAAATGTTGGTACATAGGCTACAGTTAAAAGTTGTACGACTGAAATCGCTCGGTAAGAGATTTCTCTATAGGAGCCGTTCACATATTCTACCGACAGATAATGCCACACGCAAAGCCTCATCTAGATACCCAAAGCTTCATCTAGATACAGCTCGAAATTCGTGTACAAAAATTGTAACATATTTTTAACGCACAATATTGCGATATAGTTTCTGTATTTTCAGCCTATTCTCACGAAGGTTCTGTATAATATTCTATCTTTGTGCGTCTAAATTGTGCAATTATTACCATGTACTTGACCTGTGACGAATAATAGTAATTGTCCGGTGGTGTCGATATATCCCGCCCATTTTTTTGTTTGAAAAAATGAGGAAAATATATGGCGGAAATTTGTTGTTGCTTTAATGAGCATTTCACAACCAAATTTATTGGTATATGTCACGTAAAATCTGCATTTAAGGGCGAGCAGCTCTTGGTACCCGAACAAGTGTGCCAGCAATTTGGAAATAAAGATAACTGTTACTTGTTTTATACAGATACCCTGACTACAATTTTATTGTTTGGGCCACTGAGAACACTAGAAGTGAATCTGGTTTAAATGGCATAGTGCTGGACATAATAACTCTCTCTCGGTGCGATTATCTTGTCTGTACATTTTCCTCAAATGTAAGTTTGAATAGGAAAATAAGAAAGTAATTGAAGGGAAAACTAACCGAATTTTTATTAAATAGCATTAATAGTTTCCCACCAAAAAGATAGTTAGCCTGCATTTATGTTTATGCCCATAGATAGCGGTGAGCGTTGCCACAAATGTAGGCCTAATCGTAAGTTTACTCGTCCTTGCCATGGGGATCAGGCGACCGCCGGTTGGAGAGCTTACCAAAGAACACCGACTATTTACCGACTGGCCTCGATCTGACGGTCCAGCGCGTAAACCTTATGAGCTTACTGACCTAAAAAATACCTTAATCCACAAACCTTTGTCAAACCCACAGGAGACAAACCTTTGTTAAACAAAAGTGACAGGCTCTTAAGCAACGGCCGATACTTGCATATATTGGTTTAAAATGGGTATATCTTGATCGAAATAACCCCTGCCCAAAGGCACTCAGTGGACATCGCCTGAACACAGTGGATAAGTGTCAAACTAAACAGAATGGATGTCCCAACCATATACTACAGTCCACTGCAAGAGCTCCGTTTACCCGCCGATTATCTGTGTGATATCGCGTGAGCCTTTTGTTTTCCCCATCCACGGATATAAAGTTTAAATATATAATCCTATATCATAGGATATCTGTACAACACACGTAAATGACCGGTTTAGTTATAAGAAGTTTTAACTTTTCTACAAACCAAAATGCATCGTGAACGAAATGAAAATCCATGCTACCATTTTCCGACTGGTTAGTCTGGTGGTTTATTGCGATACTTTTCAACCGAAAAGTTGCCGCCTCGAAACTGGTCGCTAGCTAGTGGGTTGTGTCCTTGGACAAGGCGCTTAACGGACATTGCCTGAACCCAGCGAATTAATTGGTTCTATCAAATTAAAGGAACGTGTTCTATCATACACAACACACTGCAGGAGCTCCGGTAACCCGACGGTGGGCGCGAGCTGACCTGACGATTGCCCTTGTGTTAACCCCATGTTTTCCCATTCACCGGGATAAACATGAATATCCTATTATATTCCATTGTGCTATCTACCCATATTGTTCCGCAGGTATGCAGGCTGAGTTACGAATTGATGCACACACGCACAGCCGACGCCTCCCTAAAGTTTGCATCCCTCGACGACATATATTACCACGCTGCAGCTCGTGACCAGGTTGCAGTGTTACCGCATGAAGCAAAAAAACACGACGAACTCGACCTCGAAATCGATGACGTCATAGGCGTCCGAGGGAACCACTGGGACGGGTTTTCGCTCGGTTTAAACCGTAGGACGAACAAAGTTGGCACTTATCCTTCCTTCAAATGCCAATTCCTTGTAAACGACTACCCTTTTCCACAATTTGACGCGTTAAATTGATAATTGCACTTAAATTCTGAACGTACCCAGTGTTTCTTTTTACTTTTAATTATTGACTGTGTTGTATGTGCGTTGTATAACGACTTGGAAGCTGAAAACATACACAGCACAAAGTATTAAGTTTATGAGAAAATAATTTACCAATTGGTAACTGTAACAGATGGTCACTATAGTAACAAAGAGCTATTTTTTTCGTCAGGAATCTGCTTTTGAAGAATTAATATCGTTTTTAGAATTTTTCGGTTTAGATAAAAGTACGTTTTCTGCATCTATTCGCTCTTTTGCACGGTACACCTGCCAAAGTAAAAACAATTGGGGATTAAATAAGTATATATTCCTGGAAGTATACAGTACTACGTTATTTTTCTATTTAGTTTTGTACGCAAATAAATATAAACTGATGATTACTCTTCCATTGTTTTATTTTATGTTCATATAAGTTGAGAAAATATATTATTAATGGTAGTGGTAGAAGAAAAATGAAAAGGGGGCAAAACTTATTGTTAAAACACTTCATTATAAAATTTGGAAAAATATAGTGTGGTTGGGAAAAGTGTGCTATTTTACCAAGAAATAATCCTTCTTAATAGAAGCGTGGGCACAGATAAGTCTGGACCGAAATGTTGGTCAAACTTAGAACCTGTCTGGCACAAACCTCTTCATGCTGGATACTCAATTTAGAATAGGATATTCATGTTTATCCCCGTAAATGGGAAAACCAAGGGGGTTAACACACGGCAATCAGATTACCTCGCACACCGCCATCGGGTTACCGGAACTATTGCATTGTGTTGTGTATTGATTCACACGATCCTTCAATTTAGTAAAACCCATTAATTCACTGGGTTCAAGCATTGTCCGTTAAGTGCCTGGCCCAAGCCGACTAGCTAGCAACCAGTTTTGTATCTGCAACCAGTTTTGTATCTGCAACCTTTCGGCTGAAAGGCGATGCACTTAACCGCCAGACTAACCCGTCGTGGGAGAAAGTTTTAGTCTTTTTTAAGTACCATTACGGAGACTACACATAATGGTAAACCAAAATTGAGTTGGATAAAGCTAATGTCGTGTCAATTCTTTGCTTTATTAAAACGAGTGTAATTTAGCATAACTTTTTGGATTCCTCTGTTTGTCCCAATGACAAAAGTAAAATGCATTGATCAAGATAAATTTGAGATGAAAATTTTAATTTACCTTGGACTGAAGATAAAAGGAACCCCCAGCAGCCTTGTCATTTACTTTCATTAAATGCTCAAAGTTCTAAGGAAATAAAAAAAATGGTCATTTGAGATAATATGTGCCTAAACTGAAATTGTGCAATGCTACTTGGGAAAAGGCAATTTTTTGGATTTTGTAGAAAACAAGATTTGAAGTATCACCATGTTTTCTGTATGTATATTGGATCAATTACGTATAATATATGCCCGCATGTTTAGACTGTCATTTTCTGATAAAATAACTAGCCTGTACCAGCTAGTAAAATGTGTAATATACCCTTCTGTTTCATTGTCAAATAATGACATTCAAAAAGCCGTGCGGCTACAATTTTACACAATAACTCAAGAAGGCTGGCTTAAACAAAGTAGGGTTTCACTTTTTAAATTTCTATAAACATAAAAAAACATGAAAAAGCCAAACATACACACCTTATCTACGGCTTCTTTTGATTTGAAATCGGAAACGTTAAGTATTTGTGTCGCCTCATCGAGGGACATTCCCAATAAACTGCTCTGAGCTGCAGATCCAACACCTTGTTCGCCACCTCCTGCTTTATTTGCTGCCTGTTGGCTTGCTGCAAGCAGATTTAGATAATAAAGATATTTAACCTATTTCTTTATGAAAAATAATGCACAATGTGATAAAAGAATGATAAAATAACTATTTTTTATTTTAAGTGTTAATATGCTATGTGAATAAAAAATGTCACTACTAAACAGTAAAACCCTATGAATGCTAATTTTGTACTATGGTACAGTAACAAACATTTATGATATTGAAAAGAAATAAAAGTAAGGTAATTCATTGCCGTTATACAAATTATGTACAGTATTGATTTATCACTAACAACTTTTGATATAAATTTTAATAATTTAAAAGGTCACCTGCAAATTCTTTCCGGACAGCTCTCGTAAATGCCCGGCCCACAACTTGTGCACCAGCAATGATGATTCGAACCAGATTGTTTGCCTGTTAATTACAATACTATTTTTAAAAGAATATTTTTATAAATAAAAGAAAGTGCCAATGAGCCCCGTACATAGTTACCAAAGCTGGTAGGGGCTATTATCGTCACGGAACAGCAAATATTTTGCCAGTATAAAAAATGACATGTTGGGACTGAACCGCTTGTGCGAAAATTGTAACTGCATTATTCGTGGGAATGACTTTACTCCAACCTCATGTTTAAAACTAACTCTAATGTCATAATCGTATTCCGTACTGTGCCCATTTAAGTTCCTTGCCTAAGAACCAAAGTGATAACAAGGGCCTCGTACGTATTTTACACGACTTGGACGAGTACGATAGCTATAACACTGATATAAACTATCAAAAATATAAATGATAAAGGTCCACTTACCATTACTGGCGTCTTGAGTAAAATATCAAGTTATATCTTTACACAAACAGCGATGACCTAACACAAGAACATCAAATTTAGATTAAAACAAATTACTACAGATTATCACTTAACAACGTAATTCTGTCAGATAAATCGGATAGAAAAAAACGCAGCATCAAAGTCGCACGAGATCTTAAGACGTAAAAATATTGCAAAGCTAGAACTCAATAAAACCCTGCTCAATAAAAATATTTTTTTAAGAAAATTACCTATTCATTATTTGTGTGTCCTTTTTTGGTGAAGCTCTAGTCTGTGATATTATTAACTCTCAAACTTGTGCGACGTCAATGCTGTGTTTTTCTATCCAAATATTTTGCCAGAATTACTCTGGTCAGCACGAGCGAGAAGGAATGACGCAATTCATCTCTACATTTGTTCCTAGTAGTGATGCCAATTTATTTAATGTGGTGACCATTTAATTTCCAAAAGATTTGTTACAGATACAAGTGTGGTAAAATAAACTAATTACCGGTATTGGCATCACTACACTTTTACTGTACAACATAAAAACTAAATTCCATTTTTATGTTGTACAGTAAAGGGGATTAACTATAAATTAGGTTCACGAAAACTTCCGAAATACTGATCAGCTGATTAAACCATAAAAATATAATTTACTTTTAGTGCCGTACTGGAATCATTTAAGTGCTCTATGTTAGTTGTCTATGCTGTAATATTGTGTAAGGAGTTGTTGCGAAGACAGGTTTTTTATGTTTACAGTGTAGTGTAGTGTGTACTAAAGTGTACCTAGTTTTAGATAGCTGAAATTGGATTTATGATATTTTTTTGCCCATGTGATAAAGATGATTGTTCATGTGATAATGCTTGTGTTTTTTACTCCTAAACATGAAATTAACTTATTTTTTTAATTTTAAACTAAATTAATTTAATTTTATTTAATATGTTATAATGCCTGTTTTACACTTCTTTGCAGTACATTAAGTAAAAAGGAAAAAAATACATTAAAGTCGTTTTTATTTTCACAGCAAGGTTCATCTATTTACATGACGATTTTTACTGATTAAAATGGGTAATACACGTTCTTATAACCAAGTACCGACATCAGGCGGTGATCCTGAGGATATGAAAGTGGAAAACAGTAAAAACGATTGTACAGCTGAGAAAATTGAAAACGATGATCATCTTATGTTTGTTTTCCATACAACTGATGGCGACTCCTCTGAAAGAGTGGTTCATGATGAAATTTTACCAACAAACATAAAATACTTCACTTACACTGCAACAGCCAACGGAAAGTTGTTTTCCCAGCGTGATAGAAATGTGAAACCAATTGAAATTGATGATTTGTTAAAGCACTTAAGACCCGGGGATGCAGTGGAGTTTTTCAAAGATGATCTCAGTTGGCATTGGGCACTTTATGTGGGAAATTCCACGTTTGTGCATATAGAAAACAATGAAGTAGTTTCACAGCATGTAGATACCATAGTAGGTGGCAGACTTGCTAGGATGGTAAATAACGTGTATAAAGTAAAGTGCCTTCCCGCTGTACAAGCCATCCATAACGCGAATGCACAAGTAATAAGAAAAGATGGCATTTGGAAAAACAGCGAGTGCTTTGTAATGTGGTGCAGAACCAACTTGTCAGAGTTTGCCATGGATGATATAAAAGTAAAAGACCTCGACGCTACTCCATCGAAAAACCTTGCCAAAGTTTATGTTCTAGAATTATACGATGGAAATGACGTCGTGGAAGTAAAAAAATTCAATTCCGTTTCAGAACTTACTGATTTTCGAATAAATTATGAGAGATTGGAAGCAAGATAACTAACCCAACCTTTTTTTTATATAACTTTTATATAAATTGCATGTTGAAAAATATCAAATGTCTCCAGCGAAACTGTATTTGTCAATTTGCATAGAGTTTAAATGAATTTCTAATATTTGTTATTCAACTGTGTTCCAATACTGTTTAAAGTTAAAATTATTTAAAATCTGTCTTTTGAAACTAAATTTTTAAGTCTATGGTATAAAATTTTACATATTACTTACTTGACATTATTCATAAGTGACATAAAACAAAAACATATTGTTGGCCAATATACTTTATAACATTTTAAATTAAGGTAATGGTACCAAAATAAGGTTTGTTTGTCATTATTGTTTGGGTTAAGTGAAGTACCAGTAATTAGGTTCCAATTAATAATTACTTATAATTGGAACCTAATATAATACGAACAGTTGGGCAAATTATCCTTCCAGTATTTTTAATAATTTCTTGTCGTATTATGAAGTATCTTAAAATATCATATATTTTATTTTAAAAGCTATGGATATTGCCTTGTCATATTTCTTGAATTCGCATTATAGGTTTGTAAATGCAATGAAACTTAATTTAGTGAATATGTTGGGATTCGCTTTTAAATTCTTATTTTTACTAGTCTCATAATATTGTATCCAATAGTTATATATGGTTAGGGTCCAATTGATCATGTGTAGGACCACTACGATAATAATCCAGAATATATTTAGTGTGATGTCCAGTAATGTAACTGCTCATTCATTGCCTTATACTTCTACACAATATTTATTTTATTCTACTTGCATTGTGATTCAGTCAACATTTCAATGTATTGGGATAATTGTAAAACTTACCTAATCAAGATTTATTTTGTTATTACATTTCTGTGATCAATCATTCTGTATGATTTTCAAAACATTTTTTTGATGTTTTGTATCAACTTGTGTTTTCTCACAACTTGTTATCGGGTAGATGTGCATTATTTGTTTGTTATTGCTCAAATTGATCCACTTAACAGCCAGTACTATACTTTAATGTACACAAATTACTCCTGCAGCGTATATTCTAATTTGTTTGCTTGATTTAAATTATATAAAGTACTGTTGATCGTTACAATCCAGGTATAATATGTAACGCACTGTTAAAATTTTTAATTAGAACTCCACATCAAATTGATTTTTAAAGGTACTGACATCATTGTTTTTCGATAATATAGTCTATACCATGACAAAAAACTGTTAACAGTATCTTTTAATTTTATTGAAAAGAACTAGACTTTGTTTAGCACTTCTATATCTTTTTCCTCTAATTTTTTTAAATACTGTAATTACAAAATTATTGTGGGATCCCTAGTTGGTGTTTAGCTCGTCATACATTATCTTTATATATTTTGCACACTGCATTTACATTGTTAGAAACGTATATATTTGCTACTCAGGGTGGCGTAGGTGCAAGTATTAATTTTAAAGCTGTTGCCGCACTTACAGCAAGTTACTATGGAGGTAAGTTGTTTTCTTCCTTTGTGGTTGCACAGTATCTGTTCACTATCCTGTCTATAACGACCGGAAACGCATGTATTCACCGCCGTGGTTTGTGTAGTGTAGAAGACCATGTACATATCTACTTGTTTAATACGGTACACTCGTAGAGTTGTTCTTGTAATTGCTAATTAACTCATTAATACGGATTTTTTTGCATAAATGGCAGACGAATTAAAAGCGGTCATTATATAACTGGCTAATAAATGAAATTAATACAAGGAAAAGAAATAAAGCAACTAAAATAATTCAGTTTCATGCAACAATATTGTAGTAAATCTTTATTTATATACATAAAAAAGCGTTAAATAAGAATATTGTAATTGTTCGAAGAGTATCCAATAACATGTTTTTCTTGTCTATAATTATATCGTCAACTACAATAATGGTAACTATTCACACACATTCTTAATATGTATGGATATATATATATATATATATATATATATATTCTCATATTGTCCGGCCATTAAATCAATTAGATTTAACATCTTACTATAATATTTCCATAGTTTAAATATGGAAGAACACTCAGGGAGCACAACTTCAGCCCCAAACATCGTCCCAAACCGTCCCCGATGAAAAATGACATTTTCCGAAAAGATTTGGGTCTTGATGATGAGGATGATTCTCTTCCTGGTTAGTAAGAACTCTTGTTCAGTGTTTTATTTGCTAAAAAACGGTTTTTTACACACTTCAAATGAAGTCATAAGTTATGGGTTATGTGATTTATATTTTATGGTTTCATTACGGAAACAAACAAATTGGATGACATGGTTACAGAACATGATAAAAAATGAGATTGTAAAGTGACATTGTAAGCATTGATGAGATTAAAAGTGATAAAATGAGATTATAAAGTGATATTGTAAGCACCAAACATAATTTATGCACTAAGATAGCAGTGAAACTTAAAAAAAAACATATATATTTAAAGTATATAAAAAGTACAAAAATGCGTAATATTTTCTTCCTCACTACTTCTTAAAAC